>MJUU01003241.1:70997-86030 GCA_002080025.1 Modiolus philippinarum | reverse complement strand
TTGTTCTTTATTTGTAATGTTTTCTCCATTTTTGTAACATTCACGATTTTGACATTTTCTGCCAGTTTGCATGAATTTTCATTGATACCTTTGTCGTGAATAATTTGCAAATGGTTTTTGACTAGACGTCAACAGATAGACGATTATAACCATTAATCATTAGTGAAAACAATTGACATGTAGTACTATTTGATGTATCTCTATTTTTTTTAAAAATCGTGTTGTAATACTGAACAGATAAATTCGCTGTAGTTTGCATTAACATATAGTTATTTTGCTGTCATTTTCTTGTAGTTTGTCTATATAAGAAAAGATTATGCTCTGTTTACACCACTCGAAACATTATTATTTTTCTAATGTACATTTTTAGGATGTTTTATTTACAAGTTGTGTAAAATAATATAAAATTCTCCATTCAGAACTAAATGTTATGATAAAATATAGATTGTGGAACAGGACCAATACGGACAAGCCAGGCCAATATGGATTTACCAGCCCAAAGCGGATTAACTGGACCATACGGCCTCTCCAAAGACGGTAATTTTACTTCCGATATCACAGAACGTCACAAAGTTATCTTGGAAATAATTTGTAACCTTTGAATTTAATTGTAACCATGATTTTTCGTTATACAAGAGGCACCCTTATATTTTTAATAAAAGTGTTATTTATTTTTTTTTAAGATGTCGTTTGCCTCTTGCAATTCCATTTCTGTTTTATTCAAGAATGCCAAGATATATGTTTCCCTTCTTTGCCACTGTTTTAGATATTTTTCTTGCAATTATTAAACTCTCTTTTCTACTGATACCACCAATTAAAATTTCGTCAGCTTGGCAGGAAGGTAGTGGGGGGACTATGCAAGCGGGTTGAAAAACATATTCTAATTAAACGTTATTATACAAGGAAGATTATACTTTTGTGATCGCGTAGGAAACCGGATAACTGAATTTAATCTGATAGTGCCAGAAAATCTTACAAAATTTACAAATCAGTGGAATTTTCATGTCGCATGTTTAATACATGTTGTTTTGGTTGTTTATTAAAATTCAGAAGACATTCCACCAACGAAATATTACAAAAAATAAACCAAAACAAATAACGCATTTTCGATAGTTATTTTACACAGCTGTTTAATAAAGGCATCATCCCAGCAGCACCTGAATCGATTTTCATAGGCTCCGTATACAGGGCCAAAGGGCGAGTCCCAGGTGGATAATATTGGATTGCCCTGATCATGCGGGGTAATCAGGTCATAATACGGAAACCCTGGCTTTTGTTCCAAAAGACTTAAGAACATATAGAGGAGATCAAAACAAATCTGAATTGTGTAGAGAAATGACATATTCCACGAAGTATAAAGATCCCTTCCATAATTTTCTTAGCAAATTTGCAGACTCACTTAAGAGTCGTACAGAAGGATAAATTTCCTGCCCCTACCCTTTTCTCCCAATTTCCAGTGGTAATGAAACTTCGTTGCCCATTTCGGTTCTCCATCCTTCTTTTTTCTTTTACTTACAAATATTTTTGAGCCAATAAATTGTTCTCGTCCTAATATAGCTGAAAAACTGCTCACTGGACGTAAAACACTTACTTAGCAATTAATCAATGAAGAAAGGTATCTTAAAACGTTATTTTTAACATAAACGCATTATTTTGTCCTAGAACAGTCGTATTGTGCCTTTGACAGCCGTATTGGGCTATCCTTGGCCTAATACGACTGTCCTTGGGCATACTACAGGACTCATAAGAAAAATGCCATTCTATAACCCTGTGGTATACTGTATGGGTTACTCATTTTCTATGCATACATCCTGTGGTATACTGTATGGGTTACTCATTTTCTATGCCATACATCCTGTTTCATTAAAAACATTCATACAACCATACATTTACAACTTATATTTTTCAATATTGTTATTCTTGAAAAATTATGTAAATTTATAAAAATTATAAATGAGAACATCATCATCAACAGAAAATTAAGAATTGCCAGGTTTATGAATTTTGAAAAGAAAGTTATTACAAAATTTTTACACGAACAAGAAACTGAAAAAAAAACAAACAACATGTACAGCTATTTCAGGACCACACTTCAGCAACAAAAGGAATTCTACTGAAATTGAAAAGCTGGATACAGGCACATTAAATGAATAGCCTTGCTCTTTCTTCCTGTGAATTAGAAAAAACATTAAAATTGAATACGAGCCCAACTATCTGAAAAACATAAAATATAGTGTTGAACGATATCTCCGTAAACAAAATTACTCCAAATCAATAACCGTAGGCTTCGAGTTTATTCTTCACGGGAAAGGTAATGGTACAAGGACTGCCGACCCAATTGATGAAGAAGAAGTTACAATTTATATGAGAAAAACCAACTTGGTACTTCGGCTCCAGATATGGTGGAACTTGACTACTTATTTCGGGATGAGAGGCACTACCGAACATTATACTTTATGTTGGGGATATTTCGCTCTAAAGACCGATATCAACAACTCATAATACCTGCAATTAATCAGAGAATGACAAACAAAAATAAGAACTGGGGCCGAGATAAAAATACCAGGACATCAAATCCAAAAATATGCTAATGACGATAAGTGTCCATTTGTAAAGAAAAAAACCTTCGCCCCACTAACATGTGTCGGGATACCGATAAATTCTTCATTCAAACACTCAAACCTCTTTCACAGCTCCTCACTACTTTGTTGACCGCAGTCAGGGATGGTCTGAAAAATTACTGTAATAAAGCTTACTCCACAAGAGGTTTGAATCAAATGCGGATTCTGAAAAAATCAAAAGATCTCCTTGAACAGCTATCCTAAACCAGTCCTACCCATTGCCATAGCATTCAAACCTTTGACTTTTCTACTCTTTATGCAACCCTGCCATACAATAAACTGAAAACAGTAATTGCAGATTTAATACATCAATGTTTCTGCACTAAAAATGGAGAACGTAGATACACCTATTTAGTTATAGGGAAAGACAAGACATATTTTGTTAAGAACCACACTGATTCAAACAAGAAGTACACCGAGACTGACTTCATCAAAATGTTAGAATTTTTGATCGACAATATTTTTGTCGAATTCGGAGGTCGTGTTTTCCAACAGACAATAGGGATTCCTATTGGAACTAACTGTGCGCCGCTTTTAGCTGAACTTTTCCATTACCCGCACGAGGCCAAGTTTTTACAAGGGCTTATTCAAAGTAAACAACAATATTTAGCCCAGTCCTTTAATTTCAGCTTCCGCTACATAGACGATGTACTTTCTCTTAATAATCCTAAATTTAAGATGTTTCTGGTGTTGCCATTGTCCTTGGATTGTTCGCTTTTGGATTGACGGTTCGGTTCTCACTTACTTAAGAAGTATTTACATCAGATCTATCCCAATGAGCTTGAAATTAAAGAAACAACTGAAACACCTACTTCAGCCTCGTACATGTACCTAGATCTGTTATTGTATATTGACGTTTCAAGTCTAAGCTATATGATAAGTGTGATGATTTTAATTTCCCAGTTGTAAACTTTCCCTTATATACCTACCTCTCCAGCTTATGAAGTGTACATTTCACAGCTGATTCGTTACTGTCGAGCGTGTAGTTTGTACAGTGATTTTTTTTAACAGAGCAAAAACACTGTCCCAAAAGCTGCTTAGTCAGGGATTTGTTCAACCTTTTGTCGATATCACAAATAACTTATGGAACTTGATCTTTCTTATGTATCATTTGTTACACAAATGGAGGTTTGTTGGTCTTTAATGAATGCTAGTATCTCATTTGTAATGTTTGTTAATGTAGACTTTTTTTTCTGTTTGTATCTTTTTTTTCCTGAACTGTTTTTCATTCTGATATTCAGAGGTGTCCATCGAATTGTTAGGTGTATAGCTGTAAAATTCAGCTTAGATTTTCGATATCTCTGTCTGCTTTGATCTGCTGGATATGTCTGCATCTTTTCAGATGATGGCATGGTATATTTTCCTGCGTTTTCATATAACGTAATGTCTTGATGTCTTGTGAGGAAGCCTCGGCGCCAGAGAAAAAAACTACTGACGTGCTTCTTGAATTACTTGTTTGTCCTTTTTATTACCGTCTAAAACAATGCATGATGAAAATTTAACTTGGTTCTGGTTGTGGTACAATTGGTGAAAAGTCAACATATCATTTGATTATTTAACAAAATAATGAGATATGTGAGCTGTTAAAAAGATGAATTTAAAATCTTAAATATAACATCAAGTTACAAAAAAACACATAGCAAAATAAAAAAGAACAATAAAAGGGTCGACCTATATATTTCAACAAATCTGCCGTCGTCAAGTGGGTCGTGAAGAATGATTATTTATCTGGTGCAGAACTGGTCATTTTTAATAGTCTTAAATTGTCGGTAATATAGTATGGTTGATCATGACACCTTTTCGTTGTGTCCCATACTCCACAGTCGTCATTTCCCCACCCCTTATGTTTTCACCCTACTTTTCCAGTGGCAGTCAGAATTTCCCGTCCCAAGACCCTTTTCATACCCCAAAGTGATTATTTATTAACAAACTTGTTCTCGTCTCGATATAGCTCAAATATTGCTCAGTAGACGTTAAACAATAATCAATCAATCAATCATCCACAGTCGTCATAATATGAACGATTCTTGTCACTTGCGTTGAAACAAGAAACCAACAATCTGACCTATCAGCAAGTTAACAAATGTCAAATATTTTGTCTTTCTTGATGGTTTCCATGTATATCTTTATCGCCGACATAAACTGAGATGAGTCGTTATCATATTGTGCTCGTTACTGCACTCGTCTTCATAACTGGATGTGGAGTTTGCTAATTATTTAATGTCAGTGTCGGCATCTACAGAAATAACCACAGTTTCTCCTTAGTCGTCATCTTGAATAGTTTGCATTACCATCGGTTCGATCATGCTTATTTGGAGGCTCTTATTTCTATTAAGTTTTTTTTTTTTTTTTTTGGTACAACCTTTTCCTTATACTTAATAGGCGAACTATGGTGGATAAGGTGGGACAAACTGTCTTTATGGACGGTTTTCGTCAATGGCACAAAGTGGTATGTCCACATTATTATTTAACTTTCCTCGGTTGTAGTCTCAACTTGAAAATAAGTGGTATTTAACGCCTAGTTCTCCATTTAGTTCTTTGCCATACATTTCCAGGTATACGGCCTTTACTGGTATCTGTATTACGTCAGCAAAAGTCATAATAGTCAATGCTGATAAATAAACTAAATCTTTGGCACAATCTTTGCGTGCCAATATGCTCATAAAGATTCTGCAGATACATAATGCTGACTGCGTCTACTATTCAATTGATGGTACTGTGAATTCTGGTATAACTTGTTATTAAAAGTCTGATATCCTTTAGAAAGAGACTTAAGAAGATAAAAAGAATTTTTTCATTCCCTTATATTTTTAGCTCACCTGGCCAAAGGCCATGTGAGCTTTTGCCATCACTCGTCGTCCGTCCGTCCGTCCGTTAACTTTTATTCAAAGATCTTCTTCTCTGAAACTACTGGGCCAATACTAACCAAACTTGGCCTGAATCATCACCAGGGTATGCTCTTTCAAGTGTATGATTTTTATGTCCGTAGACCAAACAACATGGCCACTGTTACTAAAAATAGAACATAGGGGTTAATTGCTGTTTTTTCGCAAATTACTCAAAAACCATTACAGATATCAAAATTCTGACACAGATAAAAATGATCAGCATGATGAGATCTACCTGCCCTGCAATTTTGGAGAATATCCAGTTACCCATCTAGAAGTTATTGCCCCTTTTCCGTAAAATTTTCAGTTTTTCGTTTCTTCTGGTCTTATATATTGAAATTGATAGAAGATAGAAGTGAAGTTTGTGTAACAAAAATGGTCAGCATAGTAAGATCTACATGTCCTGCAATTTTGAAGAATTGTGAAATTCAAAGAAAAAGCGGCAATAACATAGGAGTTATTGCCGCTTTTTCTTTGAATTTCACAATTTTTGAACGTTTTTACTTTTATTTCAAAAACTGTTTGAGATAAAGGTTAAATGTGAATTGCAAAAGTGTTGAGGTTTTCCAGAACTACAATTTCTATATATGTCCAGCAGGTTCGAATCTCGTCCAAGATGGCCACCAGCAGGGAAGATAGTTTAACATAGGACCCTATGGGAAATGCATTCAAAGATCTTTTCCCCTGAAACCACTGAGCCAATGGGGACCAAATCTTGTCACAATAGTCCTTGGGTGGTCCCCTTTAAAGTTTTTGATTTTTGCGTTTGTACCTCATCAAAGATGGCTGCCGGTGTGGAGCACAGTTTAACATAGGGACCCTATGGGAAATGCATTCAAATGTCTTCTCCTCTGAACCTACTGAGCCAATTGGAACCAAACTTGGTTACAATTGTCTTTGGGTGATTCCTTCCAAAGTTTGGGATTTTTAGTTTGTACCTCATCCAAGAATGAAAATGTAACATCTGCTGAACTGATTTATAGTATGAATGGGTGGTCCATAGGTGACAATGAATAAAACCAATGACCAGGTGAGCCATACAGGCTCAGGTGAGCCTCTAGTTATCATGTTTGTCATATTTATCATCTATATCGAATTACAATAACTACCAAAATCATGTATTCCAGAGCTGAACTCGCAGAACAGGAAGGAAGATTTATTAGAGCCTGTGAATAAAGTGTTCGAATGAACCAAAAGCTGTACTATCCTTGGAAGAATATGACAAAGCTATGGAAGATGACAGACAGACATTTCGTCTTAGAGAAGTGGGTGAAATGAAGTAGAATTTGAAATAATGAAATAAAAGGCCCTTTGAAGGCCCAACTACTTAATTAAAAATAATTTTAATTGTTCTTATTCTATACAGTTATATAGATACATGGTTTACACTATACTTTTCCCATATATAAAAGTCATTAATATCCCATATCCCAATATACCCTAAAAACGTCCAAAAATTTTGAACATGTAACCTGTCTTGAAACCTACACCTAGTATTCAAATAATCACTTAATGTCTACACAAAGACTTTACTGGTCAATTTCTGTTATTTTTTTATTT
This sequence comes from Modiolus philippinarum, assembly GCA_002080025.1. Taxonomy (NCBI): domain Eukaryota; kingdom Metazoa; phylum Mollusca; class Bivalvia; order Mytilida; family Modiolidae; genus Modiolus; species Modiolus philippinarum. The sequence goes on along the minus strand of MJUU01003241.1, from coordinate 78,961 downwards.
ATTGTTTTTCATGTCGGTTTAATGTTAAATAGATATCGAAAGATACCCGACATTTTTATCTAATCATTCATACAATGCTTTATGTTAACAAATAAAGGGATACGAAGAAAATGTACAAAATTCATATTTATAGACGGCAAAATTAAGCAAATAGAACAACGCTTTCATTGTTGTTCTACATTTTGAAGTCACCATGAGGCATGGTTCTCTACGGTGACATCAAAATACTGGATGAATTAACCAATCAGATCACGGGGATTTTATTTTAGTAGTGCTCCACGTGATTCATTTTTCATCGAATACTTTCTCGATTGTTCATTTCCACAATTACAATTTGGAACACTGAATATTGGACATATGCGAAAAATAAGGTTCATCTTAGCGGGAGGGTAACTTCCTATATGGATGTGCCGAAAATTTCGGTATAGTTTATGAAGTATATGAATTTGGGTGTGTTTTGAACAATTAGTTCTCTAGTGCTAATTATGAATTTTACATGAACTTCATGAGTTGTTTCTTAATTCATTACCTGAACATGACATTATAAGCATGATATTTCTTGAAAATTCTGGATGTTATATTTATCCATATACTTAAATGAGACGTTCATAATATCTATAATCAATATCCGAAATCTAGAGTTCCAACAATATTCAATTACGTTCATAATTAATAATTCTCAAAAATGAAGTAATTGATGATTGGCTGGTAATTTGTCATTACCTTATTTTTTCATAATACAATAAAACAATTCGCCATTATTAATCACAAATGACGAAGGTTGAATAGTGATGGGTGATCCATGCGGACAGTTGTATTTCAAAATCCATAGTTTGTGGTGTCTATTCTCCAATGCTATTGTCGTTAAACCTCGCATGGAAAGGCGTAAAATTCTAAAGATATAACCATATATAGAAAATCAATGTCTGTATTTTCTGCTATGCTAACAGGTGAAAAACATGACATGAAATGACATGGCTTTTGAACACACCGATTTTATATCAAGCTTGTGCTTTAAACAATATAAAAATTAATTACAAGTAGTGAAAAAACATTAAAGTTGTCAAGTAATGTAATAGTTTTAACTTGTTTATAAATTAAATTGCGATATTTACCATTCTAAGAAAAAAGGAATGATTCAAAGTTGAACTGGCAAATTTCAACAAGATAGCAGGTACTGCGTAATTGTGAAAGAAACATTAGGTCGAGTAATATATTCTTTGTCTTTGAAGTTCTAGTTGTTGGCATGAGTAGTGATACCAGAGTTACAAGTGTCACATTGCACCGAGTTTGCTGTACAGTTTCTACGGCAATCCCTACACAGCCAAAACGCTGAACTTGCAGAGTAATGAATTCTCCTCTTTCCAGACATCATCGATATTTAGGTTTTTCAATAGTATCTTTATAAAAAAAACTTTGTAAATTCGGTATGGACATGAACAAACTTGCAAGCTTATATGTAGTAAAGTGCACAAAGAGCTGAACTTTTCGACCTATAGCTTACAAAATTTCCAGAAATCTAATAAGATTGCAGAAAAAATCAACTGTAGAGGCAACAAAATAAAACAAAAGCAAGCTTAAAACTGAAGAAGACATACTTTTATGTACTTCCCACAGTCGAGTATATCCTAAGGAAGGTTGCATGACTTGATACTTTCCTGTTCATTATCTATCGTTGATAAACTCATTCAAAAAAAGTTGCATGTGTTCCTCAAACAGTATTGTTAAAGATATGGGTTCAGAGTTATTGCTATTAAGATTTCAGCCAAGTATGCATGTTTTCATAATTATCTCGTGTAAATCTTTAGGAAAACAACTTTGTTTATATTCATTGTTATTCAAACAGAACATGTAATTTCCCTCTTAATTTTTATAATCAAGATTCTAATTTACCAGAATTAAACATTCAATTTTAGTTTAATAAAATATATCTGTTTAAAAATATATATTCATAATCAAGAAAACCGATATAAGAATAAAGGGATATGAAAGTTTATTTTATTTTTTGTCGGTAATTTTTGGGTCGGTAGTTTTCATTTTCGTTATTAAATGTTAAGCGGTATTTAGGGACTACCAATTATACGACTGTGTTTATTCCTTACATTTTAAAAGTTTCTATATAAATATAATATGATGGTATTTTAGCATATAGTTAGATTATATGGCTTATTGGTAAACTTATTGTTTGAAGTGGTCGGTGGTAGAAAATATATTCTTTGTGGCATGAGACTTTGTGTGAATTTTCATTTTTCAGGTTCTGTGTGCTAATTTTAGACTAAGTTCCTATGTCATACAAATGTGACAGAACATCATTGAGAGTCAGTTTTCAAGTATTCAGTATCATGATTTTACCTAGAAAATAACAATAACCATTCAGTAACCTAACAGATCTTTCAAAACATATGCCTCACTGACCGTGTGACGGGTGCTGTATACAGAGCAGGACATGCTTACCCTTCCGGAGCACCTGATGTCACTATTGTTTTTTTAGAGTTCACACTGTTAGTGCTTTAGTTTTATGTGTTGTATATGTAATGTTCGTGTGTTTTGTGGGCATAAGGTGTCTTTGGTCTCCGTCTTCTGGTGTTCTTGCTTTAGACTTCTCTGGACTTTGTTTTGTGTAATCTTGTGCTTTGTTCCTTCGGTATTCTACTGCCGTTGTTTTTCGCCACACAGATGTTCATCCTATAATCTGTAGTAGAACAGACCACGCAAGTATACTCTTCAAAATGAACAAAATTACCAAAATACTTAGAATATTGATAAAGATTTTACTCTCAACATTGGGATTTTATGAACAATGGTACATTTTTATTTTAATTCTATAACTTTTTTATATAAATACAGTTGTAGCTGTTCTGGGAATTTGTTCCTGAATAAATCTTTTGTGTTCTGTAACAATTCCACAGCTTTCAAACGGATCACGGCGGATTGTCCAGTGCCGTACACTGACATGAAGCCTCTAATCGTTAAATAGATTGTAAAGTTATGGCAGGCCAAATGGGATCTGCAAATAAATAATAAACTGCATAGAATACATTCAGACGTCGGTAAAAAAGTCGGTTCCTGTGGTAAAAACCGTAGGGAACACGTAGTGTTGACCCGATGTCGTATTGTACATACTAGAACAAAAAATAGTTTTATCCTCAACAGTGATGATCGACCTGAATGTATTCCATGCAATTGGCCTTATACAATTCAACATGTTTTAATTAAATGTGTAGATGTAGCCGATATCAGGCGTGATTTTTATTCAGCTGATTGTCTTAAAGACCTATTTACAAATGTCGATAGCGACAAAATCGTTCAATTTTTAAAAGCAATTAATTTATTTAGTAAGATTTAAATGGATTTAATTTATAGTTGTAATATTGTAACAGTTAAAGTGTCATTTCTCCATAATGTTTTTTTATATATTTTTTATATTTTATACACTTGTTTTACTTGTATAAAGCTTTAATGGTTTTATATTGATATTTTATATATTTATTATAATTGTTCAACTTACTTAACAGTTCTCGCCACAATATAGCTGAAATATTGCTGAAGTTGGCGTAAAACATCAATCAATCAATCATCTAGAATAACATTAAAAAAAGCTGAGTCCCATTATACGTACACATTCAATAAACAGTAGTCAGTTAACTGCAATAAAAAACAAAACCAACATGTCTTACAGAGTATTTGTATACAGATCTAACATCTTCAACTATCAAACGAAATGATGATACTCTTGTACTAATGGGTCTTGCATTGTTCTAAGTTTGTCTAGCCAAAGGATAATTAAGATTTTATGAAAGGATATAAAGTAAATGAACATGAGACCATAACACATATGTTAACTCCAACTGCAATAATTTTAATGACTGTTTCAGATCTTCGGGGCTGTATAGCCAAAAGATTTCAGTTTATTACCAATATGTATCAGTTTGAAGTAGTAAGTAAGTACTTGTGTTCTGTTTCTGTTTATTTATGTACGTCCGTGTGTACTTAAATTTTTCATTTTTTTCCCTCGAATACTGTTCTATCACGTTTTCAACTTTAAAATCAAATTTTGATATGTTTAACATAAAGTTCATATAGTTCATATATATACGATATATATAGACGGTATACTGTTTAGAACTAGACGTGTTCTATATAATGCCGTGTAAATTCCACAAAAATAGTGACGAAATATTTCTGTAAACCATCTTATCAGAACAATACTCAGTGACATTAAGATAATACAACATGAATTGGAATATTATATATCTATTACTTACAGGTATGCAAAATATAGATTTTATGTATTAATTTTTCTTCTTTGCTTCGGTTCCGTACATTAATATTATATGCAGTGATTCTGTAATTAAATGTATATGATCTCTTTGTATAAATTATATCCACAACATTTTAACATTGTATAACAGGTACTTTAGAAGTATGTCATGTAAATTCATGTTTGTTGTTGATCCCGCATCCATGGGCTCAATATATGATGGTTATGGTCTTGTTCGACGAAAGCAACGAATTCCTCTCAATTCGGTGCTAGGGGCCGTCTTGAACCCGCCATGAGGTATAAACATAGCTCATTGTTGAAGGCCTCTTGATGGCTCCGAGATGAAGAACAACAATAACAGCGTTGTTCCATTGCACGGTTCTACCATGTATTTGTAGGAACTTTACTCCATAGCCTTTCATTGTTTATATAATAGAATCTAATATGCAGTCGTCTGGCTCATGAACTACGATTGTATTTAGTTTGAAGTTTGCGAGTATGAAATATTTCAGTTTACAACAAGAACTTGCCACAGATTGCTTTTATTATTTACAAGCAAAATCATTCATATCATATGCAGCAGTGGGTCACCTTCCTTTGGTACTGAAAAGACCATCTCTCAGCTTTTCAGTCTGGTCGTCCATAGTCGAAGACTGAAAATTTAGGCTAAAATACATTCTTTCTTTTTTACTTATTAATTTGGGATTTTTCAAAAAATAGACTTTGTTTTACGTCATGTTACAAAGTTGGAAATAGGATGAATCCCAACTAAACAACTGAATTTGGAAGTTTTATCTGTGCCCAGAATTCTTTGAAACTTAATCTAGATGGGGTTTATTAGGGCCCCGCTACTATGTGGCGGACGCCCTATATTAATCACTCTGTCCGTCTGTCCGTCCGTCCGTAACAAAGTCGTGTCCGGGCTATAACTTTTTTGTCTTTTGAGATAGGCTTTTGATATTTTGCATGTAGATAGAACACTTCAAGACGATGTGTCATGAATAAATAAATAAATACCGAAGTTACTGTAAATTTATTTTCTGCAGAGCAATGATTGGCGACCTTTGACCTTGACCTTTGTCGTCAAGATCAGATTTTTGCTTTTATGATGACAAGTCGTGTCCGGGGTATAACTTTTTTGTCTTTTGAGATAGGCTTTTGATATTTTGCATGTAGATAGATCACTTCAAGACGATGTGTCATGAACCATGATTGGTGACCTTTGACCTTGACCTTTATCTTCAAGGTCAGATTATTGCTTACATTCTGTTGATGTCTTGATAATATGATGGTGTCCATACTTGTGAAGTGTCCACACTTGTACTGTGTCCACACCTGTATTGTGTCCACACACACTTAAATTATCACATATTATACAGTGGAGCCCACAGAGATGGCTGCCATCTCTCCGATGTCTAGTTAATTGTAAACTGCCTAGCAGTCCTGAAACAATCAATATATATGATTGTTTCCATGGAAACTGCAAAATTGAACAAAAAATATACGATTACATAAATCTTTATTTTGATGACTTTGTTATCTTGTGCCATTTACTAATTTGATAGTAGTAAAACTGGTTTAGTCCTATAATACTCTTAAACATTTTCTAGATATTTACCTAGTTGTTCTTTGAGTTTGCTATATTGTGATCAATGCTTGTTTTTATTGATTTGAAGGATGAATGTTTTGAGACATATGTTGTCGAAATGCGCATATGCAGAAACTAAATTCACATTAACTTCGGTTATTAGTTATTTGATAGCCTCGCCGAGTGCCATGTTTTTTTTTATATTTTTTGTCATTAGATTTGTAAAAATTTGCTTCAGCATACTACGGAAAATACTGAATTTCACTGGATTTTGTCAAATGCCCATTGACTCGTTTGGAAATGAAAATTTGGGGTAATATGTTAAAACTTATATTACACTTTTATACTAATTCAAAAACCTTAATAATGATGTGCTTATAATTCTTATATGATTTGCATAATAGGAAATACGCTGATATGATTGGTTGAATTTACTTCCGGTAGCAATTTCTGAAGTCGTTTATTTTTCGATAGACGACGTTGACCGAACTACCTTATAAATTCATACGCCGAGCGAATTAAATAGAACAAAAACGTATGATTGGCATTATAAAAGTAAGAATTTAATAACTTGTCATCGAATTAAAAGAATTATCAGGATTAAACACCGTTTGAAAGGAATTTATAGGAGTATAAACGGGACCAAGTCACTCACAAACATATCATAAAAGTCCTTCGGACTTTTATTTGTTTGTGAGTGACTTGGTCCCGTTTTTACTCCAATACATTACTTTAAAACAGTGTTTAATCCTATATGAGGTCTCGTTTTCTGGTATAAATTTCCATCTATCTGTTTCATAGTTTGGCTAATATTATTTAACTATTCCATGATAGATAACACATATTCAATCTCATAATTAACGACCCTTACCTTGCTTTACCTCTGTTTCTTTACCCCTAATGTTGGGCAACCTCCCCATCATTCTTCGTGAGTTGAACGATTAATAAAAATATAGTTTCCCTCCACCATATTTGTTTTCATGAAAATATACAGAGGAATTGAGCTTTGTACCACTTAAGTAACAATTTTTCTACCATTCTCAATCGTTGGTAAAATATCAAAACATCTTTTAACCAACAAGCGTTGATGTTCGAGTTTTACAAAAATTTCATTGGAGAAAAACATTCCCATTAAGATGACTTAAAAATATTTCTTTGTTCTAGATAATGCAATTTCGATTTGAACAGCAATTTAACCATCAGAATTAAGTCTCGATATCTGATGACATCGAGGTATAATCCAAATGTCGTGGGATATGTCTTAATTAATGAAGACTTGCGCATGTATGGCACGCCAAAGCCACAAAAATGAGATAAAATAGCATTATCTCAGGTAATGCTATCTTATCTGTATTTTTGTGGTTTTGGCGCAGATAAAATATCATTAACTCCTGATAATTAAATATGGAAAAAAATTAACATAGGTCTCTATGCAATAAAGAGATAAAACATTCTTTCCTGGAGGTAATAGGTAATGAAATTGCTTATCATAACTGGTAATGAACTATCTTATGATAGATGTCCGATCCGTATGTAATAATTTATTGTGCCCAGTGAAGAACATCCGTCTTAATCTGTTACTATATGCAATTTCATTCGCTAAGAAAACGATTCCTTGACTACTAGCTACTAAAAGCTTTAAAAAATGTGAAAAGGTACACTTGATAATTCTTTAATATGTAACCAGAGAGCATGATTCTCCTTGCAAAATTGACTAATGTCAACTCCGGGGATCGAACCCGGGACCTCTAGCACTTCAGCAAGCCACCTAACCGAATGAGCTAAAGAAATATTCCGTTAGCTCAGTCGATTTTTACTGGCTATATATCTACTACCTACTACAACGCAGGTAGGCTGTCCTGTCACAAATATATATTTTATTAATTCCATAGATTCATTTTCACTGTTAACATTCTCAATTATTTTCATCCGAGTGTTCTGTGAGAAACAAAATTTACTTCCTGGTCTCGGACGTCCTTGAATAATAAATAAATAAATAATTAAGGTTTAATTAAAGTTAGCATGGTAAAACTACTATATAAAAACAGACAGACTTTGCTTAGATCCTGCAAGAAATAGACAAAAGTCTGAAAGATTTCCATACCCCCCCCCCCC
>MJUU01003241.1:52127-70965 GCA_002080025.1 Modiolus philippinarum | reverse complement strand
CAAAAGAGCTCTTAAACTTCTGATATTATAAAAATAAATAAAAACGTAATCTTGATCAAGGACTTATAATATACGTCCTTGTCTTGATAAACAAACACAAAACGTGTAAACAAAAAGACTGCCTCATGCAGATTACACATTCCATATACACAAGATAAAGATAAAAATAATAAGAATATATATTATATATCTCAAATTTACACTTCTGACAATTACTTATTTTTTTTTCTTAAGTAATGTTTTTATGCAAACATTAATTAAAAAACAATTACATGTATTCAATTCTGCGTGGAGGTCATACTTGCTTGTATATTAGGTCATACTTGCTTGTATATTTCGTATGTATGTTTCATAGAATATACATTCATGCAACGATCACGGGTAAGTGATTGTTAAAACAGGTAATTTTAACGATGATATATTGTGACATTGTAACTTTTAATATATATTGACGAGACTTTATTGACATAAACTAATTTTACAACGACAATTAGAAAATATCAATACAATATTACAAAATTCGTTACAAAAGGCAAATGGATAAGAAAGAGAAAAGAAATTATGTTACAAATATTTTTCAGAAAAGATAATTTGATCTAAAAAGATTGAATTTAATAAGTTATTGAAATCTATCTATTTACATCTGATTGTTTTCAACATAAATCAGGTAATACAGTTACATAAATCAGATAATACAGTTTCCCATATATATTACGTCTGATTGGTTGATATTAGAAAACAGATAATACATTTACTAGCACGCCAAAACCACAAAAAATGCAGAAAAAACTGTATTAACAGATAATGCTATGTTATCTTGAGATAAAACATCATTACCATATAGATTGCATAGAGACCTATGTATAAAATATTTAGAAGTACTTATCAGGAGGTAATGAGGAAACCTGATAATACATGTCTGATAATGTGCGCCAAAACCACAAAAATTCAGATAAGATAGCATTACCTGAGATAATGCTATTTTATCTCATTTTTGTGGCTTTGGCGTGCCATACGCATGCATACTATTGTAATAAAATGTAACAATTTGACACTTTCCTTTCAGCACTGTTTGGAATCTCAGTCAGTAAGTATTTTACTTCAGTTTCGAACTCTACGTCAAATTGTTAAACAATGACGGAAGTTCCAGTCATAGCAACCATAATCAACATCGTGGCATTATGCACGCAAAAAATGTTGAAACATGAAGTGATTGTATTTAATCTTAAATTTAATGTCTTTTTTCCATTTCACGTATTGTGAAAGACGCAAGACATCAACTACTATTAATTATCGAATAAATATTACACGTACATGTTACCGTTGCAAATTCCAGTTGAAACTAATACCGAAGTTACTGTGAATTTTGATTCTGCATATGCGCATTTCGACAATTTATGTCTCTACAGTGCAGATAAAATCTAAACGTTTGGAAGACCATAATGATCTTTGGGATTCTAGTATTTTTATAAAATTAGCTTAAAGAGAAAAAAAAGGAAGGAATAATTAGAGAATAGCGCACACCTAAACCCATATCACATGTAATGTCATCCTGATAGTCCGATATCAGCCAGAGGGCCGACAGACGTATGATTCAGTATGGCGGAATGGTATTCTCAATATACTCAATAATAACAAATCCCTAGCCACATAACAATGATATTGTTCTTTTTTCACAATTATGCTATTCCGATGCATCCAAAAATATCAATAATAACATAAGGATTCCAGCGATGAAACAATATTGAAAATCTTGTATTTTTGCAAAGTACACGACGAAAATGAAAGAGTGTCACAATTTTAGTTTGATTTTTTATGGGACGATTGATATTGGAAAAGCTCTACTTCGTCTACTACAATAAATGTTGTATGTTTGAAATTTTGAAGGCATAGCATTCTTTTATTTGCAATATGTAAGCAATGAAAAAGGAAAATTTCGATTTTTAACATGTACTTAATTTGCGAAGTCATTGAGTATAGTCTCTGTCGTCACAACCGGAAACTCTCCTAAGAATTTTTTTGCCGAACGATAGGCTCTGCTTGCGCCGATAACCAGCTGTGTACCATTACAAGATATACATGAAATTTTCTGTTATATACCAAGTACATTTTTAGAACCGTAATGTATGAAAACTTTCGGAAGCGTACATTTTTCATTGATCGGACCGTTATATCTTACATTTGAAAAATTTCAGGAAAAATGATAAGCCCCAGGTGTCAGGGAAATGAACAAAAGAAGTAGATATACATGTAGTAAAATTACGAAAGACAATCTAGCTTTATATTGCTAACTCTTATTTTATTGACTAGCATCATGGCGGCAAAAAGGCTAAATAGATAATGGCTATTTTGGAATTTGAATTTTCATTATCATATGTGTAAGTAAAAAAGAATTGCATGTGTCCGAATGAAGTTTCAGTTTGGGGTAAACAGTTTGATGGTCTAGTATAAATTTCAAGTGGTATTTTGACCGAGTATTGTGCTTTTCAATCTCATGCCACGTAAGTTAACTCATTAACCCAAACTATTTTTCTTGTGTAGTTTCTTGGTATATTGTGGCATGTAACTGTATTTTTCAGCCATTACAGTTGTTTTCTGTAATCCCTTTTACTTTGTTTGATATAAACACCTTATCTGTTTTGTAGAAAATGTACATGCTGTCCATTGTAACTATCCAGCAAGAGGTAAGTAAAACTAAAGCCTGAATGTAAAATGTCATTGTCACGTGTATAGTTTACATCGCTACTCATGTTTTTGATATTTTTGTCAGATTTTCGGACTGCTGATTCTATGCATTTAAAAGCATTACATTTTTATGCAATGAATACCCTTTTCCCCATATTTTCATTTTATACATCTTAATGAGCGTTCTGAAAAAATGATGAAATCGTATTTATTTCGGCTCGATTCATGTTGTCTGCACTGAGGAGACATAAGTTGTCGAAATGCGCATATGCAGAAATTAAATTTACAGTGACTTCGGTAATTTGTTATTTATTACCACTGGGCTGATGCCACTGCTGATGGACTGTTAGTCCTCGAGGGTATTCACCAACCCAGTAGCCAGTACTGCGGTGCTGGCCCGATTGCAATATCTAAATTGAAGAAAATTTTGCTTAAACCTAAGAAGTATCTCCCTATCTCTCTTGCAAAGCTCTGTCCTTAGCTGATTTTTTGGCTTCCTATTTAGATTATATTGGTAATTTGTGCTCTATCAGATTTTACACATGTTCTTGTATATTGATTTCCAAATGTTTTGATGTTATCTGCACTAAATGGTTATAAGTTGTCGAAATGCGCATATGCAGAAATTAAATTTACAGTAACTTCGGTATTTTGTTAACGTTTATTTAATTGTAAATTCACTTAAGTTTTACACCATTTTTTTTTATCTTATAAAAAGATCATTCGTTTAATTTTCTTCTTTTTCAACTGTCTAACAAATACAATCCTATTAATTTTCAAATGAAGTAGCGAACCTCTTTCAGAAAAAACAAAAGATATGAAACATATATTATATTGCCGTGTATAAAAAAGAATTTAACACCACAGCGTCTGGAAGTCTCTTCATTTGACACCATGAAATTATGATAAAATGACGTTTTAAGATTATGATATTCACATTTTTAGTTTGAAACAAGTTGTGCACTAAGTTTAAAAATCAAATGCGACTTAGAGGTACCTTGTACTCACGTTAAATGTTTGAATAATGTTAGAAAAATCTAAAGAATGATTAACAAAAACTACATCCGCATGTTAAAATGCATTATATTAACAAAACACAAATTTAAATTTTCTTTGATATTAAATGATGTAGCATCTCCACTCTAGTATCTCGTTCTATAGATGTCAAAAGAAACTAACTTGTCACAATGGAAATCGCGCATCAGCACTACCATTTACTAACTTAAGAGGGTCCTCGAGGGTATTTACCAACCCATTAGCCAGTACTTCAGTGCTGGCCCGAAAACCGATTTTATTTGGAAACTAACAATAGCTAAATTTACCAGCCCGATAGTCAGACTTGTCTGACATCAAAATTTTACCTTGCGTTGTATAGAATTTTCTCAAAATTCTAACCACTTAAAAATACCGAGGCTTCATTTCGTGTATGGCACTCGGTAGATGTCCTTGGTACTGGATTTGGCTTCCCATTCGATTTACTTGATAATGAGTACTTCTTTTATTACAACTTTTGGATTATGGCTTTCCAATTATTTGATTTTAATGCTGCTGATGAGAGGTTACTCCTTGAAACACGTGTACAGCATAACGAAATTTACTTTTTTTTGTATTTATAAAATTTGTTAAAAACTAAGGAGCATCTCCTTCTCGCATAGCTCTGTCCTTAGCTGATTTTGCTTTACTATTCAGACTCTATTGGTAGTTTGTTCTTTATCAGATTTTACATATATTTAGGTATACGGATTTCTAAATGTTTTGATTTGATCCGCCCTAAAGAGGCTGCGCATATGCAGAATCTAGATTAACAGTTAACTTCGGTATTTTTGTTATTTTTAAAAATAAAGCCACAACACTTGGTATAGCATACAGAATACTGATAAACTGAAAACTTCCAGATCGCATAGTACGATAGAGAAACATCCTTTAAGTATCCAATATACATTTCATGAAAATCTCGCACAACATTATTAATCGCTTTACGTTTTATAGCAGTGATGGAAAAATTTCCCAAAAATAAGCCGAACAGGCATCATGTTTAAACTTAATTGTTAGCCAAATATCAAAATAAAATTAGTCTTAAGGAAAATCTGTGATGATGATAATGAGTTCAATGTCTCTATTTAAGTTTCAACATGCAAGTCTGGAAATGGAGATATAGATGTACGACATACTCATTGCTTTCTGAAGAAAACTTACACATCAACGGGACTTAAAATAGAAAGAGGAGGAGTTAATGAAAGTGAATGCATCGCAAACAAGGCGCAAAGCTCTTTCAATAATTACCGTTGCAGGTTATCTTCCCCTCCTGTGAACACAGTGTGCTATGACTGCTGTACGGCAATTGACTGTGACAGAGACAGTAAATGGTGCAATGAAAAAGACCACATAGACCCGAAATATATGCCAGCATATATGAAAGGAGGTTTGTGTTATTTCATGTTACTATACATGAAAAAAAAATTCTGTATTGAGATTGGTTAACTACTGTGGTGTTCTCGCCTTTGCAAATATTTTAATCAATGTCCCATTTGAATACTAATATACACGAGTATTTGTCACCATTGTGATTTATTGAAAAAGGATATACTGTTTTTAACCTGGATATATACTTCTTACCCTTGGTCACCCTTTTAACTCTGTTGTAAAACTTCATTCGGAACTTACCATGGCTCGTTGTGTTAAATTTTAATGTTATATTTTGTGCAACTAAAAATATAATATTTGGTGACATAAAAAATGTAATATTTGATGAAATTAAACATATATTTGATTAGCTGGAGGAATGTATGCAAAAAACTGTTGGCGAGGACAAAACGTTCATGCAGTATAGACATTTTATGATAACTATGATTTCAGCTTCTTAAATTGCCCGGCATCTGAATAGTTTTTCAGGGGCCCGGCTTCAAAGCTGCCGGGTGCGTCCCCAGGTGGTGGATAGCGGAATGCCCTGTCTTTGCGGGGTAGTCAGGTCATAATACGGAAAGCCTGACCGCGAAACATTGTAGCCAAACTATGTGGAGAAACACCACGCTCCATGCAGTATAAAAACCCCTTTTATATTTTTTACTAAAGAGAGCAGACGCGTTGGNATGATAACTATGATTTCAGCTTCTTAAATTGCCCGGCATCTGAATAGTTTTTCAGGGGCCCCGGCTTCAAAGCTGCCGGGTGCGTCCCCAGGTGGTGGATAGGGGAATGCCCTGTCTTTGCGGGGTAGTCAGGTCATAATACGGAAAGCCTGACCGCGAAACATTGTAGCCAAACTATGTGGAGAAACACCACGCTCCATGCAGTATAAAAACCCCTTCTATATTTTTCTAAAGAGAGCAGACGCGTTTGGTGTCGTATAGAAGGCTAAATTTCCCGCCCCTACCCATTTCTCCCCTTTTCCATTGGCAATTTAAAGTCGTAGCGCCGGCTGTCCCTTCCTCCTTTATTTCTTTCTTCTTTTACTTACAATTTTTTTTAATTGATTAATTTGTTCTCGTCCTGATATAAATGAAATATTGCTCATTGGATGTTAAACACTGACTAATCAATCAATCTTAAATTGCCCTTTTCAAATCATTTGGTGAGTTTGTTGTAAAATAGATGATCTCAGCAGTTCAAACTGGACACACCAGAACAACACATCGTTTTATTCTCAACAGTGATGATCGACCTGAATGTATTCCCTGCAAAATTGTCCTTAAACAATTCAACATGTTTTAATTGAATGTGTCGATGTTGCCGATATCAGGCGTGATTTTTATTCTGCCGATTATCTTAAAAGACCTATTTACAAACGTCGTTGGCGACAAAATCATTCAATATTTAAAAGCAATCAATTTATTTAGTAAGATTTAAATGGATCAAGTTTAATCAAGTTTCTAATTTCTAATATTGTTTCTGTAAAACCAAATTTTCTTCTATTACGTTTTTAACATTTTACACATTTGTTTTTACTTGTATAAATTAAATATAATTAATCTTCTTGTTATCATGGTTATATGTTGTAAACAATTTGTGAATTTGTATGTCATTGTATTGTTTATATTTTGCTTTAACCCGTTAGGGTTTATTTGTGCAAATAAATATAAAACTATAAAGGTATATGGTTTTATATTAATATTTTATGTATTTATTAAAATTGTTCAATATACTCAACAGTTCTCGCCACAATATAGCTGAAATATTGCTGAAATTGGCGTAAAACATCAATCAATCAGCAGTTCAAAGACTGCAATACAGCTGTAATAATAAAGAGTTCATGGTCGATTTAATAACATGAAACACAAGAACAAGAGTATTTTTTAATTTAAAAGTACATGTATTCAATATCATACCAAAAGTGCATGTATGTATCATTTTAGCGCGGGAATCGGGATTTTATCAGTTTTTAAATTTTTTTTATAGATTTAGAAAAATTAAGGTCGGGATGAATAGATTATATAAAAAAATAAAACCTCATATAAAGAAATAAATTAAATAAATATACGTGGAAGAAGTTAGAGTACCAGTTAGAATGGATGCATTAAGGTAGTTCTCGAAGGTTAAAATGGGTGCCTCAATACTGGTTAAGAGGCTGAGAATTAATTGTATTCAAGGCCAATTAAATAGATAAAAGTTTACATATTTTCTAATAGAAACGAGCTATAAGTATGTAAAAAACCTAATGGATGGGTTCAAGAACAAACTTACATGACCAAAAATCTTTTAAGATCCGTGCATTCACAATATTATGTTTAGCTGTTTTTTGTACTTAAATTTATCAGAATGTGTATTTATGTGTAATCATCCACTCTGTTATGTATTGTATATGTTTGCAGTTGTTACAGTGTACACTGTCAGAGAGTTCAATAAAAATCTTGAAATCTTTGCTCAGGGTTAAATAAACGTTAAAGATCTGACGATTCTACATGTACACGAATAAGTATGAATACAGAAGGATACAGAGATATAATATTCGATAGTCTAGACAATATTCAGTTTTAAAACGAAAAGATAATTCTATGAACAAAACATTGTGACTTGAAATAATATATATCCTACAAAAAAAATCTTACTCCACCTCCCGGTTTTACAGGTAAAGGTCGCTGAATTTATAAACTAAAATATCGCTGAACTTATATGCTTTTTGTCGCCGAAATGATAATGTCGCTGAATTGAAAAAAGTGTTAAATATCACTGAATTTATCATCCGCCTGGAAAAACCCTTGAATGTGGACACAAAAAAAGTGACAACCCTGATATATGAATATACATTGACGCTGTAAATTAGAAATAACAATACAAATTTTGGCTTTAGGTTCTACAATTCCAGCTACGACCTCAACAACGACCTCTGCACCAGTTACCCATAAGCCAACAACGCAAATCCCAACAACCTCAAAGGCAACAACGCACATCCCAACAACCACAAAGGCAACAACGCACATCCCAACAACCGCAAAGGCAACAACGCACATTGCAATAACCACAAAGAAAACGACGACAAGGACAACAACTAACAAACCAACTAATCAAATTAGTACCTCAATTTTCCCAACAACTCAAACAACTACAACAGCAGGTAGAATTTTTATTATTATTTTTTTTCAAGACTTGCGTATTATCTATTGCTGAATGCATTTTGTATGTACAAATTCACGGAAGCATTCAACGTCGTCTAGTTGCAATCTTCTATCTTAATGCGAAAGTGATTAAGTTTTAAACCTAATACTAAAGTATTGAATTTTCAGCTGTGGTCTCGTTTCAGCAGTACAGACGAACAACTGCAAGTGATTTTAGCATGCGAAAAATGACGACAAAAAGGTACAGGATGCGTGCCACAGTTAATATTTAAGGTAGTGTCTTTGAGATCACATCACCCACTCACTAAATTAAAGATCACTATTTGTTTATTTGTCCAGATTTTTCTACAGGTTGTGGTAAAGAAAAAACACCAGGGAGAATGATTGGAAAAGGTTCCTTTCTCAGTGTTCAGATGAAATTTAGCGTTACGTGTCTCCGTCAAATCTAGTATACTAGTATTGTAAATTTATGAATACATCTTGTTCCTCCATTCAGGCTAAATATTTTCGTTGTATTTGACTAACCTCACTGTCCCCACCAAATATACGCGTTCACTCTATATTCCAAATCTAAATATGCCCATTCATGGTGTGGGTGTGTCGACACTGCCTACCCCTGAGGGAACCCCGGGGTATAGAAATAGGACCTAGTATCTCCGGCTTGCGGGGTATGACCCCTCCTAAACAGGGCTGACCCCGATGGAACCCCGGGGTATAGAAATAGGACCCAGTCCGTGGTTGTGCGGGCTGAATAAATACA
The DNA here is from genome assembly GCA_002080025.1 of Modiolus philippinarum. Lineage (NCBI taxonomy): Eukaryota > Metazoa > Mollusca > Bivalvia > Mytilida > Modiolidae > Modiolus > Modiolus philippinarum. Next base: position 61,968 of record MJUU01003241.1, on the reverse strand, counting down.
TAACTCATCTTTCGGATGGGATGTAAACTCAGGTCCACGTGTTGGAAAAAATGAGTGGTCAGTAATCGGCTACAAGGCTAAATTCCTCGCCCCTTTCGATTTCACCGGCAGTCAGAATTTCCCGTCACATGGCCTTTTCCATACCCCGAAAAGATTATTTATCAACAAAATTGTTCTCGTCTTGATATAGCTGAAATATTGCTCAGTAGACGTTAAACAATATTCAATCAATCAATCAGTCAACACTGTCTAGATATATCAACCGAATTTACATTGCATCTCAATATTTAGATTGCGTTGCTGCAATTGTATTTAGCTGTTGTGTTGTTTTGGTTTGTTTTTTTTTAGAGTGCCACTATATTTTTACAAAAGTCGTTCCTCCGTTACATCAGAATTTTCTTTAGCATTTTCAACTTCGTTTTATGAATCTGTATCGTCTTCATCATTAATATTAAATTCATTCATCCCAATGTCAGTGTATTGTCATGTTGGAATAAGCATGACTAGGTGTGTGATGTTTGACAAGATGATATCTAGGTAACTCTGGCATGAAGATAACTAGGTAATTTTGACATGATGTCTGCATTTATGACATGACGATATCTGGGTAATTCTGAAATGGTGATAACCGGGTAATTCTGATATGAAGATATCTAAGTAATTCTGATATGGTGATAAGCGTGTAATTCTGACAAGACGATTTCTGGGTAATTCTGATAGGTTGGTAACCGGGTAACTCGGACATGACAATTTCTGGGTAATTCTGACACGGTGTTATTTTGGAAATTCTGACATGACGATATCTGGGTAATTTTGACATGACGATATCTGGGTAATTCTGAATGGTGATAACCGGGTAATTCTTATATGAAGATATCTGATATGATGATAAGCGTGTAATTTTGACAAGACGATTTCTGGGTAATTCTGATAGGTTGGTAACCGGGTAACTCGGACAGGACAATTTCTGGGTAATTCTAACATGGCGTTATTTTGGAAATTCTGACATGACAGCAGTTGTAAGAGCACTTTGTCAGTTAATTTTATGATTGTTGACAACCCCACGTTTATGACTAGATAGATACATGGATTTGGCGTTGCTCGACATTTAGCAATGCATTCCGCTCAGACCGATACTAGGGTCTGTTTTGAACTTTCTATAATATATGACGATAGCTCATTTAGGCCTCATAGTGACTTCAAGATGGAGAAAGACAGTTAAAGCGTTGTTTCATTGCTTAGTTTTACCATGTGTTTGTAGAGACCTTGTAATGTGCATCTACTCCATATCCTCTCATTGTTAATGTGTGAAGTAAATGTAATTCTGGCATGATATCCGGGCAATCATAACATAAAGATATCTAGGTTATTTGAGATGAGGGTACCTTGGTGCGTCCGACGTGACGATATCGGGAAATGCCGACATGAGGATACCCGAGTACTTCAGACATAATGTCTTGGTAATTTTGACGTGGTGATATCTGAGTGATTTTAGCACGATGATAACCGAGTAATTCTTAATGATAGCTACCTATTCTAACATTAAAATATTTGGATAATTTGAACGTAATGATACCTAGCCAAATTCTGATTTGGTGATATCCTGGTAATCCCCATTGTATGATATCTATGAAAAAGAAAGGAAATGGGGTAAATGTCAAGGGGACAACATATCATCTGTAGGTTTAAACGACCCAAAACAAAGAATCTAGGAGTCACCGTACGGTCTTCGACACAGTGAGGAACCTCACACCCTAGATCTAGGTTATTTGAGATGAGGGTACCTTGGTGCGTCCGACGTGACGATATCGGGAAATGCCGACATGAGGATACCCGAGTACTTCAGACATGATGTCTGGGTAATTTTGACGTGGTGATATCTGAGTGATTTTAGCACGATGATAACCGAGTAATTCTTAATGATAGCTACCTATTCTAACATTAAANCCCATTGTATGATATCTATGAAAAAGAAAGGAAATGGGGTAAATGTCAAGGAGACAACATATCATCTGTAGGTTTAAACGACCCAAAACAAAGAATCTAGGAGTCACCGTACGGTCTTCGACACAGTGAGGAACCTCACACCCTATAGCAAGCCCTAAATGGCCCCAAAAAGTTAAAAAAAATCAAAGTCAATGGAAACAAACCACATCCAATAACTCGAATATCAAGAAACTAAAATCTTATAAGAAGACAAGGACAAGCCAATGACCAATATATTCCTGACATGGGATAGGCACACAAATTGCTGTGGGGTTAAACTCGTTTTTCTTGGATCCAAACCCTCCCCCTATGTGTGGTGAATGGCTAAAAATAAATACACAAAAAGACTCGCAGTAAAAATCAAACTAGAATAAAGTCCAACTTATCAGACGGGTACCTTTACAATGCAGTACATACAACATGAAGACAATACACTAAGGTATTGTTCTGACAAATGCTCGCAGGTACTGACAGCTAACTAAGGACATAATTTCCGTTGACTATGACATCAAGCCTTCTTACATATGAAACTTTAATTGAAATACTTCTAAATAGATTTCGTATAACAATATCATCGACGATGAAAGAACATGATATTGTGTAATGCCAAATACTGCCAATATGAAAATTTGTTTTAATTTATTTACGGTGTAAAGCATTTTAGGAGGTGGTCAATATCTTTGGCAACAAAAAACAGTAGTAAAGATTCAACAACAATGCTGTATTTATATCCTTCATGAATAAGTTTGTTCAACGGATTAATAAGTTTGGAAGGACAATTTTTGAATTTATACGCTTTGTAAATGATATTTCCATAAAGTTTGGATGTGAAATCCCTGTTGTATAAGAGCCCTGCATGTAGAACCAAATTTCCTTAATACGTCAATGTATCTGTAATAAAATTTAGAGAATGTTTTTATCAATTTATTATAACTAAACCATTGATGCAGAATTTTTAGCTCACCTGACCCGAAGCGTCAGTGTGAGCTTTTGCCATCACTTGGCGTCCGTCGTCCGTCCGTTAAACTTTTCACATTTTCATCTTCTTCTCTGAAACCACTGAAGCAAATTCATTCAAACTTTACAGAAATGATGTACTAAAGGTCCTTTACAAAGATTACTTATTTCTTTCCGATCCGTTAAAAAACATGGCCGCCAGCGCGGAACTTAGGTTTAACATTTGACCTTATGGGAAAAAATCACAATTTCATCTTTTCCTCTGAAACCGCTGAAGCATATTCAACAAAACTTTACAGGAAGGATGTACTAGAGGTCCTTTACTAAGAATGTTTACTTTGTTCCGATCCGATAAAAAACATTGCCGCCAGCACGGAACTTGGGTTTTACATTGGACCCTATGGGAAAAATCACATTTTTATCTTTTCCCCTGAAAAAGCTGAAACAAATTCAACAAAACTGTACAGGAATGATGTACAAGAGGTCCTTCACTAAGAATGCTCAATTTGTTCAGATCCGATATTAAACATGGCTGCTAGCGCGGAACTTAGGTTTAAAACTGGACCCTATGGGAAAAATCACATTTTCATCTTTTCCTCTGAAACCGCTGAAGCAAATTCAAAAAAAAACTTTACAGGAATGATGCACTAGAGGTCCTTCACTAAGAATGCTCATTTTGTTCCGATCCGATGAAAAACATGGTCGCCAGTGCGGAACTTAGGTTTAACATTGGACCTATGGGAAAAATCACATTTTCATCTTTTCCTCTGAAACAGCTGAAGCAAATTCAACAAAACTTAAGAGGAATGATGTACTTCAGGTCCTTCACTAAGATTGCTCATTTTGTTCCGATCCGATTAAAACATGACCGCCAGCACGGAACATAGTTTAATTAACATTGGACCCTATGGGAAAATCACAATTTCATCTTCTCCTCTGAAACAGCTGAAGCAAATTCAACAAAACTTTACAGGAATGATGAATGGAAGGTCCTTTACAAAGATTGCTCGTTCGTTCCATCGCCGTGCGCGGTCCCGGCTTATGAATAGGCCCGCAGCATCCTCTGAGCTTGGAGTATGAGTCTTCCTAACAGAGGACCCCGAGTGAACCCCGGGATATAGAAATGGGACCTACTATCTCCGGCCTGCGGGGTATGACCCCTCCTAAACGGGGCTGACCCCGAGGGAACCCCGGGATATAGAAATAGGACCCATTCCGTGGTTGTGCGGGATGAATAAATACATAACCCATCTTTTGGATTGGATGTAAACTCAGGTCCACGTGTTGGAAGAAATGCCACGCTTCCTGCACGTTAAAGAACCCTTGTAGCATGCTCTTTTTGAGTGGTCCGTAGGTGATCGGCTACAAGGCAAAATTCCCCGCCCTTTTCGATTTCACCATACTTTTCCAGTGGCAGTCAGAATTTCCCGTCCCATGGCCCTATCCATACCCCGAAGTGATTATTTTTAACAAAGTTGTTCTTTACAAAGATTGCTCATTTCGTTCTGATCTGATAAAAAACATGGCTGCCAGCATGGAACACAGTTTAACATTGGACCCTATGGAAAAATCACATTTTCATCTTCTCCCCTGAAACCGCTGTAGCAAATTTAATCCAACTTTATAGGACTGATGTACTAAAGGTCCTTTACAAAGATTGCTTATTTTGTTCTTAGTTGACAAAAAACATGGCGGCCAACACAGAATGTACGTTTTACTTTACATTGGACTTTTGGGAAAAATCACATTTTCATCATCTTCTCTGAAACTGTTGAAGCAAATTGTATTGGAATGATGAGTAGAAGATCCTTTGCAAAGTTTACTCATTTCAATAGGACAAAAAAAACACAGGTGCTAATTGAGAACATAGCTAAACATTAGACCTCCATTGGTTAAAAAAACATCGTTTTTGGTCAAGCATGGCAGAGAAGTATTTTGTCAGTTGAGCGATACAGGCTCAGTCTCTGAGCCTCTAGTTTAGTTAGGCAAAGATTACGGTCGTTGAAGTCAGAAAAATCACTACATACTCGTGCATATCTAGTTAATTGTTACAAAATGTCTGGATTTTTCTAACATGATGATGTCTTAGTAATTACGACATAATGATATGTTGGCGATTCTGACATACTGATATCTTGTTAATACTGACATGTTATCTGGGTAATACTGACAGAATGATGTCTAAGTAATTCTGACATTATGATATCTAGGCAATTTTGACATGATCAAAATCTGTAATTTTACATGTTATATGTATTATTTTCACAATATAATACCTTGTTAATTCTGACGTCATTATATCCGGTTTATTCTGACATCATATCTTGGTAAAGTTGTCTACATTATCAAAGTACTGTCATTTCAGGTAGTGGTAAAATGTGTTTGGTTTGCACAGAATATAATAATAATACGTGTTCCACGGCAGACCATATTGAGTGTCCTGTTGACAAACCATACTGCTTGAACGAAGTTGTATATTCAACAGATGGAAGCAGAGCACGGACATACCACCGGTAAGTATTAAAGCACGGTTATAATTTTGCAAATCTAGACGGAAACGAAAGGATATATAACAGGTGAACATATTTCTAAAGGAAACAAATTACATGTAAAATACATGGCTTCGCTCCTAATGCTTAGCTCTAGATATTAACACAAATTTTGGGCAACCATACGTAAATTTCCCAATTAACACTGGCGGTAAATATTATTTACGTCATTTCAAGCAAAGATATGTTGCTTTCTAGGAATGATGATTCCGCGTTTCAAGAGGAGATTCATTATGAAGACGTCAACACCATTAAGCTAAAAAATTATCTTGTTGTTACAGCTGTACATAAAAGGGTAGCTAGATGTATCGCTGTGAAATACTTTTCACTGGAATTTATACATTTCTGTAATATCAGGAATTTCACACAAAACAAGTATATCATTTAAAGCAATTCGAGCTGTATTTTTTTTCAAAAATTTTAGGTTCAAGAAGAATTCATCATTTTAAGTTTTAATATGCAGAAATTAAGCAGTTTCAAGTAAAAGGCTTCAAAATTAAAGAAAATATAACATGAATTAATTAATTGCTAGCTAGAAAATAATGTATTCTCGGGATGATTCGTATGCATGTGACCTCAAGTCAAATATTCCAGATACATGCGTAACGGCATTGTTTATACTGACAACATTTCATGGTCCGATAAAATCACGTGCAATGTTCAAATAGAAAGTTGAATCGTAAGTGTGTAATAATTATTGTTTACATTGCCAAAATAATTAAATGCAAGCAGTATTATTCTTTCAAGGATGTCCTCATTATTTTGAAAACTTGAGGCTTTAATTGCTTGAAATCTAAATGCTCGATTTGAAAATAACTCCACGTGTGCATTGGCCACGAATTCGGCCGATTTTAGAGTGTAATCGGCGTAATTTTTTTTCCGTATTTTCCCGGATTTGCTTTAAAACTACGCACTTGGAGCAAAATAGTCAAAAAGTTGTGTGTAAACTGGCAACCACATCACATATATGTCAAGTGTAGACACATATCACACAGCCGAAATTTGTCGATTGGTGGTACATTTGTTTATGTTGACTATATAAAGTATCTCGGTCAGGTCTGGTTTCAGTATCGAACATGAATTAATTTCAATGATTATTCAAAATCGCATTCAAAATTAGTTTAATTATAGAAATTATGAAGCATTCGTGGCGTTTTTATGCATTAAAGGGTATCTGATATCATTTTCTAGACATGGATACGACACAATCCGTTTTTAGAGCTTCCAAAAAATTGAAGAAATACAGCTCATATTACATTAAGGTTAAAGGCCCCCTTTTCAGTTCAATGTTAAACTATGGAAATTTTGTGTAAAACCCCCAGCCTTAACGACTTGTTGGTTTATTCCAAAAATGTATTTGCAAATTATTGAGACAATTGCCCATGCAAAGCTACCATTATTTTATGCCAGTATCAACAAATTTAGTGATTTTGCAGAAAAAATCTTGAAAAATTTGTGGTAGTTGGATGTTTTCTGGGACAAAAATGTGGTCTGCTCGAATGATTTGCCGTTTTTCATATTGATTATCATAAATAACTCATTCATTTGTTGACAAAACTTGCAACGAATGGTAGCTTTGTATGCATAAATGAAACAGGTATCTGCAAACAAAGTTTGGTGAAGAACCAACAAGCCGTTATGGCTAGGGGTTTTACATAAAATTTCCATAGGTTTAACATTGAACTGAAAAAAGGGGCCTTTAACCTTAAATTCAGATCATACCAAAAAGTATTTAGCAAAACAAAACAGTATTAAACGACCCAATTAAGGTTGCCAAGCGTAGATTAGGTGGTAAAAAAATGCAATCTTCGATAGCCAAGGGTGACGCTCAGTTCTCCTCTTCACCCTTAGCAGATCAAGCCACATTTTTAGAGACACAAGTTTAAAATTATCTCTCTTTGAAGTAAGATTTTCAGTATGATTTATTGTAAAAATTACAGGTAACTTTTTGATATCTAATAATGTCTAAATTCAAAACATATTTAAGTAAAATAAACTCTCAAAAGTAAAGAACCATTACAAATCCTTAAAATTTTGCAAAATTCGAAAATCAATACACACTCTTTTTTAAGTGTTGTTGTCATTTCATATAAAGAAGATATCATTTTATATATTTTGATTGGACGTAGGCAGGTTTAGCTGCAATCAAACAAATCTGTTGATTTGAGGCTTCAGAAATCCAACTTGATCTGCCAAGGGTGAGAAGAGCGGATCGTAACACTTGACTATCGAAGATGTTGCGATGCGTGTAAACAGATATATTTACCGTCAAATAAAATTGACGCTTTTGGATATTCAAAAAAGGTTCTATAATTGCAACTTCTAATACAATAAAACATTGTTATGTACCATCATTTCTCTGAAAAAGAAACTAAAATACCACGAAATGATGTCAAAGTAAATTTTCTAACAACGTGACGTCAGTGCTTTGTTTGAAGTTTTTTGAAAATTATCTGATACCCGCTTAAAATCGTAGGGTTTACTGTTGATTTTTCGTTTATCGTCGAGTAACAGAAGGATTAAATCGGGAAACATATTTTGTCCTAACATGTAGATATAGTAATTTATGCTCAATGTTGGCCATTCAGATTGTCTATTACATAAAAATTGCTAAATGTTGTTTTTGATTTCAATATATATCATATTGTATGATTTTCAGATGTGCAAGTAAAGTTGAATGTTACTGGGACTACTGGGTTGGTACGGGAAATGGTACAACCTGTCAGATATCGGGGGTCTGTACCTATTGTTGTCAATCTACTGGTCAGATTCCATGCAATTTAACTCCAGGGAGACCGATATCTTTGGTAAAATTTGACCAACAAACACAGCAAAAAGGTAACATTACATACTGATATCTGCTTACATGCACTTGCCAACTGAATTTGGCAACTACGACTTTAAGCGGGTATCAAACAATATGCAGCGTCGGAACAAATCTAGATATGGATGTAATCGAGTGATAACGGCAAGGTTTCGATTCATATCATGAGAAAAAGAAACCTAGTCTTAATGAAATGGGACTCCTATCATTTTCATGTTCAATATCAGTAATAACAAATGGAATGGAATGTCAACATACCGAATCTGACATTACACCGGACTTTTCACTCGCAATGTGACGGGTGTCACATGTGAAGCAGGTCATGCTTACCCTACCGGAGCACCTGATGACACTCCTGTTTTAAGGGGTTCACACTGTTAGTGCTTTATTTTTATTTTATTTTTTTTTTGCGTTAATTTTATTAATTTTATGTACTGCTTGTTTCGTCTTCGTCATTCACGTTCTCTGTGTGTATGTAATCCTTATATTGCCATGCATTCTGGATTTACGATTTTGGCTCTTGCCTCGGTATTCTTTTGGAAATTTATTTATGTCTTCATTATAATTAATGTGAAATCCAAGAAAATGGCAACTTCTTCATGCCCTACATATTTCCCAAATTTCTGTCTGCTCAATAGTGTTTCATACATGGTATCTATATACCTTTATCTGAACTACTATATATGAAAAAGAAAGGAAATGGGTTAAATGTCAAGGAGACAACATCCCATATCCAGGTTAAAACGACCCAAAACAAAGCATCTAGGGGTCACCGTACGGTCTTCAACACAGTGAGAAACCTCACGCCATATAGCAAGCCCCTAAATGGCCCCAAAAAGGTAAAAAGTGAATTAATCAATGGAAACAAACCACATCCAATAACCCAAATATCAAGAAACTAAAATATTATAAGAAGACAAGGACAAGCCAATGACCAAGATATTCCTGACATGGGACAGGCGCAAAAATTGCGGAGGGGTTGAACTCGTTTTGTTGGATCCAAACCCTTATGTGTGGTGAGTGGCTAAAAATAAATACACAAAAATACTCACAGTAAAAACCAAACTAGAAAAAAGTCCAACTTATCAAGACGAATACCCTTACAATTAAGTACATAAAACATGAAGACAATACACATGGGTACTGTCCGGACAAATGATCGCAGTTACCGACAGCTAGCTAAGGATATAATTCCCGTTAATTATGATATCAAGCCTTCTTACATATGACTAGATTATGGAAGTTTTATTTCCGGTTCCGCCCGTAAATCATACATTAAATTATTAGATACTGTTCACCACCAAGGTTTGCGTCTTTTATTTGGTGCGTTAAGAACTTCTCCAGTGGAGAGTCTATGTTGCAGCTAATGAACCATCCTTCGAAGACAGACGTATTAAACTTGGTTTACAATGTGCAACAAAGCTTAAAGCGTATCCTTCCAATCCTGCTCACAACTGTGTTTTCAAGCCTCTTCACAAAGCTGACTATGAAAAACGCCCAAACGTTATACAACCTTTTGGTCTTC
>MJUU01003241.1:18601-33296 GCA_002080025.1 Modiolus philippinarum | reverse complement strand
TTTTTTGTTTTGTTTTGTTTTTTTGTTTTTTTTTTTTATTTGAGCGGGGCACACAATTCTAACATTTCTTCTATTTTTTTTTTTTTACTTTTTGAGCACACGATTCTAACACCTATTCTCATCCCTATTAGGCTGAGTTCTCGGCAAACAGTTAAGGTAAAAAGAGTGCGCGAATAATTGATCATAATTGGTTTAGTCCAGTTGGATAATGTTTAGCCTGGTAGAGAAAAATGTAAACAAAATTGTTATTTTAAGTAACATTGGATAACGTTTTGGATCATATTTAGGTACGGTTTTTTGATATTTCAACACTACCTTTACCTAAACATTACCCAGCTAATACTGTGAGTTTGACATCGATAAAGGGGTGACAAATTATTCAGACCTATGCTGCATAACACGGAAGCGTATTAGCGCTCGTCACTTGGAGAATATTTGCGTTATTTGGCATGGTTTACGTTATAACTCAAAGTTTGCGTTCTTTCGGAAAGTTTTGGTAATAATGCAATGTTCATTTTAATTTGATAGATAATGTTTGCGATCGTAAAAATTCTAATTTGTTGGTCTTGTACGGTTGTATATGAAGAGAATTTGATTTTCGGGCTGAAATTTGAACACGCGTACACCACTCTAAATGTCGAATTTATTGGATTAAATATATCATATATAAATTTTAAATAAACTTTGCGTTGAAACACAAATTGTGAAGTAAGGCAAAATAATACAAAAAATGTGTCGCACTACATGTAATACGCTACCGTAGTATAATACCCAATTCATTAATTACTGAAAGAGGGAGGTAAAAATTGTTCGGTCATTTAATTTGACATTCCACTTTACGGAAAAATGTCACAATATACTTAATTGGACCGCAACATTGATCATCCATTGCAAAGCATAACAATACATCGTTATCCTTCATGAAAGAAAACAGAGGCATTATAAATGAACAGAATTCAACACAAACACTATAATGATAACAAAAAAGTGTCTCGCTTTACATTATTATATTCGAAAAACATAAGTTAGATGCTAACCAAACAGGTCAAAAGAGTTGTCAAAGAAATTATGTCGAGATCATGTCCTAACATACAGGAAAATAAATAAATAAGTGAAGATGACAGCAGCAACTAACAGCAACCAAGTATCTGTAATGACAACATTACAACTCCAACAATACCGGAAAATTTGATGTGCTCTTAATCCATGCAACGGAATACCCCGGGCCACCAACACTCTCCCGACCCCCACCCAACTGCACTCATTAATCACTGAAATTCAAAGACATATCTCATTTTTAAAAATGAATATTTTCACATGAGTATAACGTACACGAAATGGTAAGACAGGCTTCTTTAAGGGCACGCCTAACGTGATTATTTTATTAATGCACCCAGGTTATGTCCATGTTAACATGTTTAACTTGAAGAATGGAAATTCTTGCCTTTTTTTTTGTCACGGGGGTGGCAAAATGTATGCTAGTATAGGTCATAGGATTCAATTTACTGTGATCAGTCTCACTGCATGGATTAAACGTTACTCACCTGTAACTATACTTTCTTAAGAGTTTGTCTTGTGATAACGACATTAAAATACTGAGGGAAGAAAGCATAGTATATTTCCAGAGACACGACAAGAACGACAACACTAGAAGACGGAAGACCAAAGATGCGTTTCCATGGTTACGTCCACAAAAAAACAAGCATCACAAATACAACAGTCGAAACTAAAACAATCAGGTGTGAACTCGCACAAATATCGTGAAACGAAGGTGACATCAGATGCTCCGGAAGGGTAAGCATGTTGTGTGTAGCATTTGTCACCCGTCACCCGGAATGTCAATTCGGTGTAGACGTGAAATCTAGCTTAAAATTGTTAATTTGTGAAAGCGACACTCCATATCTATCTATGAATTCGTGGTAAGTACAGTAATAAATAAGTCCTTGTTGGGCTAATTTTCGCTTCTCCTGTGGTCTCTAAAATTCCCAAACGCGAATAGTTGAAGTTTTTAAACAGTTGCATGTAAAAGCAATAACATCGTCGAGTTAAAAGGTTTCGGTGCTAAAATTATTTTCTTTCGAAATCTTTGTGCAACAAAATCACGAAATAACGCCCCGCAAAACTTTCTACATTTACATATGAAAAAGAAAGGAAAAGGAATAAATGTCAAGGAGACAACATCCCATATCCAGGTTAAAACGACCCAAAACAAAGCTTCTAGGGGTCACCGTACGGTCTTCAACACAGTGAGCAACTTCACACCATATAGCAAGCCCTAAATGGCCCCAAAAAGGTAAAAAAAAAAAGTGAATAAATCAATGGAAACAAACCACATCCAATAACCCAAATATCAAGAAACTAAAATTTTATAAGAAGACAAGGACAAGCCAATGACCAACATATTCCTGACTTCGGACAGGCGCAAAAATTGCGATACATTTCAAGCACAATTACTTCTACAAAAATCATATACGTATCAGAAAAATCAGTTGTTTATTTTGTCTTTTTATAGATGCTGAGATGTCTTTGTGTATTCTGAAAACACGTGATCTATCATGGCAGGACCACAGTATAAATATTGAAATTATTTTGGCGCCAAGAAAAACAGATTTATTATCAAAACAACACAGATCTCTTGGTTCAAAATGTGCACATGAAGTAACTAGGTATGAATTAAAGCAGAATTCCTTTTTGAAACATTTGCAGTNGTTAAACATTATAGAACGACTTAAATCAAAGGTGTTGAGAGGGCTCAGAATAATGATTAAGATTTAAATAGTGAAAGAATAAAAGAAATAATCCAAAATGTTTAACAAGCATTTTAATTATTCTGTGTTATACATATGATATTAATATCTGTGTCAAGTTGGTATAAGCTAATAAGTTTTTGCAGATTATGGTTTATAATTTAGCTGTTTAGGACTATATCTACTAGGACAAACGATGTAAGTTGATTTTTTTCTCATATTTTATTTTATGTTTTTTATGCTATCCTAGCGTTGTCAACTTCAAGTTCTAGGTGAGTACGGGGTTAGACTCATAACATACATTATGTTACTTATTACCACTGGGCCGATGCCACTCCTGGTGAACTGTTAGTCCCGAGGGTATTCACCGACCCAGTAGCCAGTACTTCGGTACTGGCCCGAAAACCGATTTTATTTGGAAACTAGCAAATTCTAAATTTAACAAAATCTCGTTCAAAGCTAAGGAGTATCTCCCTCTTGTATAGCTCTCTCCTTACTTTATTTTTGGCTTTCCTATTTAGATCTAATTGGTATTTGTTCTCCATCAGTCTTTAAACATATTTCGGTAAATGGATTTCAAATATTTTTAATTTTATCTGCACTGAAGAGACATAAGTTGTCGAAAGGCTCATATGCAGAATCCAATTAAACAGCAATTTCTGTATTATGTTATACAAAAGCAGAGGATGTTCTAAAACATGACTCAAATTATTCGTGTTGTTCTTGAGACCCAATTTTTTGAATAGCGATTTTTTATTTAGCTCTTTGATGTGAAGTAGATAGCGAATGTTAGTTTTTTTATGTTTTTTNTTTTTTTTTTTTTTTTTTAATTCTTTTTGGTCTAATCTGCAATGATGAGACATAAGTTGTCAAAATGCCCATATGCAGAAAATAAATTAGCAGTTACTTTGTTTACTTAAATAATAATAACTGCACTTTAGCAATAGATGTAGTTTCCCCACATTAGAAAAATGCTGATATTGATTAGAATAACAAAAAGACACCCCAAGCTAAATAAAGTTGTACTGTTTGATTCCCATGAGTCAGAATATTCTTTCACAGATACTCTCTTTTCCAGAATATCGTCGATGCAAAAAAACGGTATATTTAAGAGGCCTTCGATTTTGAAAAATCCACAAATTCCATTTACAAAGATAAATGTTATAGGGGTCTTGCAAATTACACTCAAGTATTTTTTTTTTTAATATGAGCGGGGCACACAATTCTAACATCTATTCAATTTTTTTTTTTCTTTTTGAGCACACAATTCTAACACCTATTCTTGCCCCTATTAGGCTGAGTTCTCGGCGAACAGTTACGGTAAAAAGAGTACGCGTATAATTTATCATAATTGGTTTAGTCCGGTTGGATAATGTTTACAAAATTGTTATTTTAAGTAACATTGGATAAAGTTTTGTCCCGGTTCAGGATCATATTTAGGTACGGTTTTTTGATATTTCAACATTACCTTTACCTAAACATTACCCAGTTAATACTGTGAATTTCATGTGTAAAGTTTGACATCGATGAAGGGGTGACAAATTATTCAGACCTATGCTGCATAATACGGAAGCATATTAGCGCTAAACAAAGTTTTGCGTCACTTCGAGAATGCTTGCGTTATTTGGCATGGTTTACGTTATTACTCAAAGTTTGCGTTCTTTCGGAAAGTTTTGGTAATAATGCAATGTTCCTTTGAATTTGATAGATCCGCCGTGCGCGGTCCCGGCTTATGAATAGGCCCGCAGCATCCTCTGAGCTTGGAGTATGAGTCTTCCTAACAGAGGACCCCGAGGGAATTGAAATAGGACCTAGTATCTCCGGCTTGCGGGGTGTGACCCCTCCTAAACGGAGGCTGACCCCGAGGGTCCCGGGATATAGAAATAGGACCCATTCCGTGGTTGTGCGGGATTAATAAATACACAACCCATCTTTCGGATGGGATGTAAACTCAGGTCCACGTGCTGGAAGAAATGCCACGCTTCCTGCGCGTTAAAGAACCCTTGAAGCAAGCTCTTTTTGGGGTGGTCCGTAGGCGATCGGCTACAAGGCTAAATTCCCCGCCCTTGACGATTTCACCCTACTTTTCCTGTGGCAGTCAGAATTTCCCGTCCCATGGCCCTTTCCATACCCCAAAGTGATTATTTATTAGCAAACTTGTTCTCGTCTCGATATAGCTGAAATATTGATGAGTAGACGTTAAACAATATTCAATCAATCAATCAATCAATTTGATAGATAATGTTTGCGATCGTAATAATTCTAATTTTTTGGTCCTGTACGGTTGTATATGAAGAGAATTTGTTTTTCGGGCTGAAATTTGAACACGCGTACACCACTCTTAATTTCGAATTTATGGGATTAAATATATCATATATAAATTTTAAAGTGGGTCTGGATGGGGTATAGGCGGGAAGCGGGATTGGCCTTTTTAAGTAAGCGGGAAACGGGATCTTGGCAAAAAAATGCACGTGAAAACGGGAAAGGATGTCGAGCGTGAAGCGGGAACCATTGAAAATTGATCCCGTGAAACCGGTAAAAGCCGGCTCTTTAAGAGTCTTTGTAAAATATTTTTCGGCCTGTTAAACGGGAAAATGGATAAAAAATTGCCGGGATTTCGGGAAAGGGACCCCCCATCGAGGCCCCCTTTAAATAAACTTTGCGTTGAAACACAAATTGTGTAGTAAGGCAAAATAATACAAAAAAAATATTATGTCGCACTACATGTAATACGCTACCGTAGTATAATTCCTAATGCATTAATTACTGAAAGAGAGAGATAACAATTGTTCGGTCATTTTAACTTGACATTCCACTTTACGAAAAAATGTCACAATATACTTAATTGGACCACAACATTGATCATCCATTGCAAAGCATAACAATACATCGTTATCCTTCATAAAAGAAAACAAAGGCATCATAAATGAACAGAATTCAACACAAACACTATAATGATAACAAAAAATATCTCGCTTTACATTATTATATTCGAAAAACAAAAGTTAGATGCTAACCGAACGGGTCAAAAGAGTAGTCAAAGAAATTTTATCGAGATTATGTCCTAACATACAGAAAAATAAATAAATAAGTGAAGATGACAGCAGCAACCAACAGCAACCAAGTACCTGTAATGACAAAATAACAACTCAAACAATACCGAAAAATTTAATGTGCTCTTAATCCATGCAACGGAATATCCCCGGGCCACCAACACTCCCCCGACCCCCACCCAACTGCACTCATTAATCACTGAAATTCAAAGACATATCTCATTTTTAAAAATGAATATTTTCACATGAGTATAACGTACACGCAATGGTAAGACAGGCTTCTTTAAGGACACGCCTAACGTGATTATTTACTTTTTTCCCTCTTTCAATATCTTCAAAATTGTTTATCATATCCTCTTGTTCTTGGGATATAGTTTTAGAAAAGTGGGTCTGTTTTATTAATGCACCCAGGTTATGTCCATGTTAACATGTTTAAATTGAAGAATGGAAATTCTTGCCTTTTTTTGTCACGGGGGTGGCAAAATGTATGCTAGTATAGGTCATAGGGTTCAATTTACTGATTTTGATTTTGATCGAGAAACGAAGGTGACATCAGATGCTCCGGAAGGGTAAGCATGTCGTGTGTAGCATACGACACCCGTCACACTAAGTACCTGGAATGTCAAGTCAGTGCATGTAGACGTGAAATCTAGCTTAAAATTGTTAATTCGTGAAAACGACACTCCATAAGTCCTCGTTGGGCTAATTTTCGCTTCTATTGTGGTCATTAAAATTCCCAAACTCGAATAGTTAAGTTTTTGAACAGTTGCATGTAAAAGCAATAGCATCGCTGAGTTAAAAGATTTTGGTGCTAGAACTATTTTCTCTCGAAATCTTTGTGCAACAAAATCACGAAAACCTTTCCACATTTACAGTACCTTTCAATCACAATTACTTGTACAAAAGTCATTTACGTATCAGAAAAATCAGTTGTTTGTTTTGTCTTTTTACAGATGCTGAGATGTCTTTGTGTATTCTGAAAACACGTGATCTATCCTGGCAGGACCATAGTATAAATATTGAAATTATTTTAGCGCCAAGAAAAACAGATTTATTATCAAAACAACACAGATCTCTTGGTTCAAAATGTGCACATGAAGTAACTAGATATGAATTAAAGCAGAATTCCTTTTTGAAACATTTGCAATTGGAGAAACGTCATGTTGGACAAAAGGCGACTGAATATTATGTCTTGAAGGCAAAACGTTTCCTAGAAAACTTTCCCGTGGATATGCGCAAAGAAATGTTAAACCGTAGGTCTTTTTCCGTAGCTCTGAACAAAATTCGTGATGAGGTTGTTGAAAGTCAGGAAAGAGCCAAGTCCGAGCCAATTCCTTCCCATAAATCTGATCCAGTTCCTGAAAAATCTGACACCGGTCCTAGCATGTTTCCCCAGCTAAGCTCAAAGCCTAAAAATAAAACTCTTAACACGAGGGCTAAGGATGACTTCTACCTCACCTCAATGAGCGAGGAAGATTACGAGAGGAAAGACGAACTGCCACCGGTCGTTATACAACAGGATAAAATTAGACCAGGAAAACCCACTCTGCGCAGGTCAAATACAGAATACATGTCCACAACGAGAGAAGGCACTGGAAGTGCATCACGACCAAAATTAACAAGACAGAAATCCGTTAGATTTGAGCAGGATGACGTTTCAACAATTAAAAAGATTAGTCTTCAAGAGAAAGTTAGAGATTTCATCAAAGAACAGGAATACTTCAATTCGCAAGTTCAGCAACTGAACAGACAACATTTAAAATTAGAAGAAGATGAAGATGGACAAGAAAAATTAGTTAGTGCTTTCGAAAATTTCTGTAAAACAGAAAATTATTCAAAAACACAGCTTCATAAACTAGTAAAACTAGCCTCTAAATTTAAAGTTACTAAATCTATGACAAATTCTGCAGACAATTTCAAATCATCAAAGTCCTTTGAAGCCATCCAACGAAAATCTAGAAATGGTATGACGTCATCCGGGAAACGTATATCTGTATAGGCATAACAAAATATTTGTATAAGCCAAAGCAATCCGTCATAGCTTTACAGGATAGACAGGTGGATCATTATATGATAGACTTTTTGTTATAGTAACTACATCTTGTTCTGTGATATGAAAAAAAAACCAATTGATTACTCCCTGGGTTTTATTTAATGGGTCAATTTTTTAAATGTATTTCACTTATAGCCAGAATTTTTTTACAGTTCAAAGAAGTCGGTCGAGGTTTGACAATTCTGCTAAACAAACTAAGCGAATGGAATATATTATGTTATTTTCACAAATCGTTTCTTTTGAAATGCCTGTACCGATTCAGGACCATTGCGGTTTACAATTTTTTCCAATTGTTTTGTGCCAGCTTTCTATGTTTGCCTCTTGGACTTTGGCTCTTTTTCGGTAGTTTTATTATTGCCGGCATTTTCGTGCTTCATTATTTGCAGATCTGAATTTTATTATCAAAAGGGAGGAAATCGACATTCTACAGTAAAAAATACCAAAATATGGCGATTTATATCTAACACAAATCGAGATAACATGGAACAGATAACAAACAAGTGAACAAAATGAACATGCACCCCACAAAACTGAAGCAATAGCAATGTATACCTATACAAAACCGGCAGATATTATTAGGTGCTCTGGAAGTTAAGCAGGATCTGCTCCATGCGTGACGCTTATCACACTGCCAATGGAAAGTCCGATTTTATCATCAACGGTGTTTGTAAGTTCGGTAATTAAGCAATAACAGTACATTATTTGAATACCCGAGGGCGTCAATGGTAGATTTGACGGTCAAAATGCAGTTTATAGGCGACGCGTAGCGGAGCCTGTAAACGGACATTTTGACCCTCAATTCAAGATTGACGCCCTCGGGTATTCAAATAATGTACTGTTATCGCGATTCTAATGCAACAAATCAATACCATGCTCTATTTTTAACTCATGAATTTGTAATAATATTAGGAACCAAACTAAACAGGGAACCTACTTTGTCCCAGGTGTGTAGATGGTGGAATTGACGGTCAGTTTTGACCAATCAAAACCTTCGTTATATAAATGATGCATTAGAATAAACTATGGATCTTCCCAAATATTTCTGTTTTCATTGTAATGATCTGTTAAATCGTGGTAACACTACTGAGGTGATAAAAAGAAACAGTTATTTAAACATAAACTGGGTATCGATAGAAGTTTTTACAGTATTTCCGGTCTGTTGACAAAATCTAGTGACCTTTATCATGAAACAACAACATGATATGAGACAAGATCTTCGCTAGCCAAGGGTTACAACCTTTCTTCTCCTCCTTGCCATTGAAAGATCAATCAGAATGCTTAAATTCACATTTTAAATATAAATCGTAACAATGAAATTTTAAGTATGGGGTGTATTGATTTTTTTAATTTTGCAAAATTCCCGTGATTTGTCATGATTTTGTCTTTACTTTTAAAGATTCATTTCCCCGCATTTATTTAAATATTTCTTAAATTGTCACATAATTAGATGTCATAAATGATCTTAAATTTTTACGATAAATCAATTAATTATACTGAAACTATCACTTCAAAGGGAGATAATTTGAAACTTGTGTCTTCAGCAAAGTGGCTCGATCTGCCAAGGATGAATAGGAGAGGAGCTAGCAAAGATGATGAGACAACTGCTGCACTCAAAATTATATACCAACAATGTTTCCAAATAGGGCAGAAATTGCAAAACGAACGGGCAAACTCTGAGATATAGGAGTAACATCTCAATCACAAATCGGTATCAGAACAGTAGTAAATTTTGTGTTTAACTCCTAGCATTTACAACTTAATTGTTAATCACCAACATTTATGCAGATAACTGTTTAAAGTATGCATACAATCTTAGTATTTCTAGAAAGTAGCATAAACAAATAAGTCATTAATGTTAAAAATGTAACAAACGGCAAAGCATTCGAAAATACCGCATTAATGTCCAAGAAAATAAATATATCTAACTACTTCAACATTTTTAAGGTTTTTTCTGAAAATTACTTATTTTTTTATAATAGCTTGAAAAGATAGTATGGTTTCATCTTTTATCTACAGAAAAATGTTTGGTATAATTTAACAAGCAGTAATTGAGGCTATAAATTTTTCACAGAATTCACATAAGTTTAACATTGAACTTAAAACAGGACCTTGAATCTTATACATATATGAATTTTGCTTAATCGCTTGTTGGTTTGTAACAAAATTTATGTGCAAATTATTGATATACTAGTAATTGCGCATGCAATCCCAACATTATTTCAAGTTGATATTAACCAATGAAATCACTTGTAATGATTTACTGTTCACCTCCTTGTTCTTCTTATTCATATTCTATTCATTTGTGACTGCTAATTTAAAGAAAAATGTGAAATGTATGCAATTTGTAGTTTTCTTCCTCATATCTTTTATTAAGTGTCTGTAAATTCTGGTTTATGTAGTGTCTGAAATTTTAAGCTTATGTAGTGTCTGCCATTTCTTGTTGACCAGAATATGAGGTACATTAAATACAACCGATCAAAGATTAGCATCTTAATAACATCATGATTAACATATTTGTTGGTGGTGGAATCGGTGTGGTCCTTGACAAAGATTTAAAGAGGATGCTTTATTTTGCTGTATGCAGGACAGGACGAGCTTTACCCCTCCGGAGCACTGATGTCACTGTTTTTAGAGTTCACACTGTTAGAGTTTTAGTTTTTAGTGTTGCATGTGTAGTACTTGTCTTATGATTTGATTTTAAACTTATTTTATTCATTAAAGAAAAGGATTGGGCAACAGGCAAAGCCTATACAAGCCCTCTCCCATAATACATGCAAAAGGTATACAAATTTAGATGTAAACAAAAACATGAATGCAAGCAGGAAAATTTACAAAGATGAACACTTGTGAGGCTCCTCATGGAGTTATCGAGGAATCAGATAATCAAATACTTATCAAAAATTAAGTTAGTACTTGAAAAATAGGGTTACTTGAAAATATGGTAATCTGTAGTAGTTTACATTTATCACAAAATATGATAATCAAATAATGAGAGTAGAATGGGGGTTTAAATAATTGAGCAATCAATTAAAAAAAACTAGTAATAAAATATTCAGCAAAATAACCCAACCCCCAATTATCAAGTTTTTTTTTTGTTTTGTTTGTTTTTGTTTTCTTTTCTTTTCTTTTTTTGAAAACCATGAATAGAATCACAAGTTACTCTCTTCATAAATTATAATAATATCACAATCAAAGGGAAATACCTTAAGACATGCAATGGCACCATGATTAAAGGACCTCAATATGTTTTTTTTAACATGAAAAAAAGAAATAATAATAAAGAACTAAATGAATTAACTATACATACAAACTAGAGGCTCAGAGACTGCGCCTGTATCGCTCACCTGACAAAATGCTTCTATGTCATGCATTCCCAAAAAAGATGTATCTTACCAATAATGTCTTATGTTAAGCTTTATTCTCCATCGACACAAGTGTTTTTTTGTCTGATCCTATTGAAATGAGTAATCTTTGCAAAGGACTTTCAATACATCATTCCAATACAGTTAAGTTAAATTTGCTTGAATAGTTTCAGTGAAGATAATGAAAAGTATGGTTTTCACATACTGGGCTACAGTGTTCAACTATGTTCTGCACTGGAGGCCATATTTTTTGTCAGATCGAAATGAAAGAGCTAATTTCATAAAGTACCTTGCGTACATCATTCCTGTATTTTAGTTTGGTTCGATTTGCTACAGCAGTTTCAGAGGAGAAAATTAAAATGCAACTTTTCCCATAGGGTCCAATGTTGAACCTAAGTTCAGTGCTGGCAGCCATGTTTTTGTCGGATTCAAATAAAATTTGCAATCTTTGTTAAGGGCCTTTAGTACATCATTCCTGCAAAGTTTGGTTGAATTTGTTTCAGTCCTTTTTCAGAAGAGAAGATGAAAATGTGATTTTTCTCATTGGGTCCAATGTTAAACCTAAGTTCCATGCTGGCAGCCAGGTTTTTCATTGGAACATAACAAAATGAGCAATCTTTGAAAAGGACCTTTAGTACATCATTCCTGTAAACTTTGGTTGAATATGCTTCAGTGGTTCAGAGGATCAGATGAAAATGTGATTATCCCATAGGGTCCAATGTTAAATTATGTTCCCTGCTGACGGCCATGTTTTTATTGGATTGGAGTGAAATGAGTAATCTTTTTTAAGGACCTTTAGTACATCATTCCTGTAAAGTTTGGTTGAATTTGATTCAGTGGTTTCAGAAGAGAAGATGAAAATGCGATTTTCCCTTAGGGTCCAATGTCAAACTATGTTCCGTGCTGGCGGCCATGTTTTTTCTCTGATCAGAACAAAATGAGCAATCTTTGTTAAGGTTATTTGTTAAGTGCTGGCGGCCATGTTTTTCGTCAGATCCTTGGTAGAATTTGCTTCAGCCATTTAAGAGCAGAAGATGAAAATGTGATTTTTCCCATAGGGTCCAATGTTAAATCTAAGTTCTGCGCTGGCGGCCATGTTTTTTATCGGATCGGAAAGAAATGAGCAATCTTTGTAAAGGACCTTCTATACATCATTCTTGTAAAGTTTGGTTGAATTCGCTTCAACTGTTTCAGAGCAGAAGATGAAAATGTGATTTTCCCATAGGGTCCAATGTTAAACTAAGTTCCGCACTGGCGACCATGTTGTTTTCGGATCGGAACGAAATGAGCAATCCTTGTTAAGGACCTTTAGTACATCATTCCTGTAAAGTTTGGTTGAATTTGCTTCAGTGGTTTCAGAGCAGAATATGAAAATGTGATTTTTCTCATAGGGTCCAATGTTAAACCTAAGTTCCGTGCTGGCGGCCATGTTTTTTTTTGTCGGATCGGAACGAAATGAGCAATTTTTGTAAAGGACCTTCCATACATCATTCCTGTAAAGTTTGGTTGAAATTGCTTCAGTAGTTTTAGAGGAGAAGATGAAAATTTGAAAAGTTAACGGACGACGGACGCCAAGTGATGGCAATAGCTCACACTGACCGTTTGGGTCAGGTGAGCTAAAAAGCAAATAAATCATGCAAATTAAACAAACACAGCAAAAATAACTTTTAGGCAAATCGTGAGTGTCATTAATGTATTTTTGAACATATTCAAATATTTGTATATTCAAGTCAATAGAATAGGTTCTGTTACCATAAAGGAGTATGTCCACAGTGATGTCTGTATCCATATCGTGTGTTTTGTTGGTGTGTAGTATCTTTGACTTACCCGCCGTGTGCGGTCCCGGCTTATGAATAGGCCCGCAGCATCCTCTGAGCTTGGAGTATGAGTCTTCCTAACAGAGGACCCCGAGGGAATCCCGGGATATAGAAATAGGACCTAGTATCTCCGACTTGCGGGGTGTGACCCCTCCTAAACGGGGGATGACCCCGAGGGTCCCGGGATATAGAAATAGGACCCATTCCGTGGTTGTGCGGGATTAATAAGTACACAACCCATCTTTCGGATGGGATGTAAACTCAGGTCCACGTGTTGGAAGAAATGCCACGATTCCTGCACGTTAAAGAACCCTTGTAGCAAGCTTTTTTGAATGGTCCGTAGGTGATCGGCTACAAGGCTAAATTCTCCGCCCTACTTTTCCAGTGGCAGTCAGACTTTCCCGTCCCATGACCCTTTCCATACCCCAAAGTGATTATTTATTAACGAACTTGTTCTCGTCTTGATATAGCTGAAATATTGCTGAGTAGACGTTAAACAATATTCAATCAATCAATCTTTGACTTTCCGTCTTCTGATGTTCTGTGTTTTGCCTTGTCTCTGGACTTTGATTTATATAATCTTATGCTTTGTTCCTTCGGTATTCTACTGCCGTTGTTTTTCACCCTTTCCACTTAAATTAGCACATGTAAATCGAGGAAAGTATTTAAATATACACTCCATTTAACCTAGATTTCATCTGAACACATATACTCAAAAACGCGTAGCCATCCATTATTGAAAGAAAAGTTATACCGAAGGACTATAAGACTAGGTTGGTGATCAAACTCATAACCAATTGACATGGTATAAGCATCAACGCAAGAACCAACACATCAATACATCAATTAACTAATGTAAATTATATATAAAAAGTACTAACTTAGATATCTCTTTTTGTTTATATAATATGTGAAGATGCCACTCTAGGTTGTGACATTGTGAAATGACGTAGTAAACAACTTTATAGCTTTGCGATACGTTTGATTTAGGATAAATTACATTTATTACTCTCTACAAGATCGAATTTTTACAAGATGATGTAATTCTATGTATAGTTTGGTACCATAAAGATGGCGTATATTTTCTACAACACAAAGTACAGTCTACCAGAAAAGTGCTCTCCCTTGAACAACTTCCATAATGTAATCACGTGGTATATACCAACTTTAAACATTACAACAACACCTATTGTCATCATAGTGATAGAATATTGTGACAGCACTCTGAAGTGTGAAAGGTCTGATATTTTATTTATCTCGTTAAACCCTTTGGATATCGCTTCTTGCATCTCAACCAATAGAATTATCCCTGTTATCACTGCAAATAAAACACATCAATTTTATTTAAAGAAATTGCTACTTTCTGTTTTGTTGAAATATTTAGTATTCATCAACCCAATATGTCAATATTTCGGTATTGCCCCGAAAACCGAGTTTATTAAGAACCTTGCAATATCTAATCAATACCTTTTGATTTAATCAGCACTGATAGACGATATAAATAAATAACTAAATACCGAGGTTACTGTGAATTTACTTTCTGCATTTGCGCATTTCGACAACTTATGTCTCTTTAGTGCAGATAAAATCTAAACGTTTGGAAGACCATATACTCAAAGATATTTAAAAACTGATAGAGAACAAATAACCAATATGATCTAAA
>MJUU01003241.1:0-18415 GCA_002080025.1 Modiolus philippinarum | reverse complement strand
AAATAACTAAATACCGAGGTAACTGTGAATTTACTTTCTGCATATGCGCATTTCGACAACTTATGTCGCTTCAGTGCAGATAAAATCTAAACGTTTGGAAGACCATATACTCAAAGATATTTAAAAACTGATAGAGAACAAATAACCAATTTGATCTAAAGATAAAGCCAAAATTAGCTAAGGACAGAGCTATGCATGAGGGAGATACTCCTTAGTTTTCAACAAAATTTACAAAAATATAGATATTGTAAGGTTCCAAAAATAAAATGTTGAAATGGCCATCAGTCGAAATAATTTCTGTATAGAATGAGGGAGATACTCTTAGTTTGAAATTGAGTTTTAAAAATCATCGGCAAAGGAATACAAAAGCAAAAATGATGAAAGGGAGATTCCAAAATCACGACAATCATATCCAACACGAATTGAGACAGAATGACAAAGACAAAACAAATAAACAACGATGGACAAGAACACAACAAAACTAAAGGAGTAGCAGTGTAAACCCCAACAAAAACTGAGGTATTATCAGGTGCTTCGGAAGGGTAAGCATGATCTGCTCCAAGATTTAGGTTTAAGTTTAGATATTGCTAGGTTTTTCTATTTGACATCTAGATTTATTTGCCTGCTAATCCTTTGGCAGACGTAGATAATGGCCTTTTTATGTATTTGATTTAAAAGACCGTATCCATCATGTAGTAAATTCAGAATTTATTTTGTTTGTGTGTGAATGTGTCTAATTCATACTGCTTCACATTCTAAACTGCCAGAATTGAGCCGAATTATTTTTTTTCCTTTTTTTTTTGGTCATTTTTGTAAGAGAGATATTTGCAAACAAATTTTAGTACTTGTTTGGAAACCTCTCCCAGTTTATGGCGATCATTTGTAACATTTGGTTGTTGGTGATAAATATTTTTACTTGAAGAAATGATAACTAATTGGTTATTCATTCCCCCGTCATATTTTGTGCATTTTTTCGAGGAATACCGATGCAAAAGTGAAAAGGGGAAATTCTAAAATAAAAATCTAAAAATATGACAATTCATATAAATATAGCACAAATTGAGAAAACGTAGCAAATACAAAGCAAATGAAAAAAATTACAAGATGGCATCAAAACTACCAAATGTTTTGATTTTATCTGAAATAGGGTCTGTTAATCTCGTCCAATCTTGAAACTTTCGGGCACATAAGTTGTACCCGGAAGTTGCATTTCTAACAAAAATATATGACGTTTCAAACAAAAACTTCGAACGTCATAATCCTCAAACGTCATATTTTGGCGGGAAAGTTTTCAAATTACGAATTTATCGTAATTTCTTGGTTTCACATGACGAGAGTTACAGGCCCTATGAAAAGTCTTTAGTTGTTAAAATTATCATCTGCAGAATCTGAATTTACAGTAACTTCGGTATTTACGTTCTTTTGACTTTAATGAAGCCTAATTTTATTGGTTTCTTCGGTGTTTGTTTGCCGATGCACTGATGTGCTACTTTTAAGCTGTTGAATCTGTCACCATATAACTTGACATTGTATTACCTCCTATAGATCTTAAAATGAAAGCTATCGCTCCTGCTTTGAGTACCATTGGGTTGAATGGAAGTTTGTCCGTTAAAATCTTTATGGCCTGCATATAAAACAACACGGAACCTCCAAATCCACAGATGATAGTCATCAAACATATAATTGAATCTACAAGAATTGATCCATAACTTGGAGATCCATCTACAAGAAAAAATATTCAAGTTTATTCATATTCAATTATTCTTATCAATCTGTCAAAAAAAAATGTCAGCATAGAGGGATTCAAAGGTTTTGATTAATATATGATTACCTGACTCGCATTGATATGTTATCTTAAATGGGTTGAACGCCAAATTCAGCAGTATTTTAGCTACAGAGTGGCGGGCAGTGGTAGAGGATGTCAGAGAACTCTGGGAGAACCACCGATTATGCAAATGGAGTGTATTCTTTTTGTGGTTTCCAATGCGAGGCGCGAATTTTAAATATGTCAATTACATATATACAAGACAAAATGAAAGCAATTACTAGTATTGGTACAATATACCACTGTAAAGGGGTTACATCATTGCTAAAATTTTACTGTTCTTTCGGTTGTTTTATTACCAAATTTCTTGATATGAGACAGCTGACAGTTTAGCAAAACAACCCTCGAAAGACGCAGAAGGAATGAAAAGGAAAGCACCAGTCATACAATCACAACAGATATAATACTTGAAGCACAATCGTAAGTTTTATAAAATTTGCAAACAATGTGGACTATTTCAGACAGAGGAAGGTGCTTGTATATTAAGGCAATAACAGGGAAAAGCTTCAATCTAAATTTCCATATATTTAATACATGTAACCATTTACATCCCGCTAAGAACAGATCAACAAATATGATCATTACATAAGCAGGGTAACATCACCATTATGTTCTTTTGAAGTAGAAGAAGCAATGCAACATGTTTTGCTACACTGTCCCATATATGAAAATATAAAATACTGTAAACCAATTAATTTTCGCGGATATTTTATTTCGCGTTTTCTCCCACATGTCAAAGTTTGTGTCGACTAAATTTTGCGATTGTCTGTTTCTGCTTATGGATTTATATCAGGATGAGAAATAACCGCGCCGATTAATTTTCGCGATATTTTCATACTCGCGAAGATCGTGATACTAAAGAGCTCGCGAAAATTAGTTGGTTTACTGTCAAACAAAATCACTGTCACTGTTCACTGTCAAGGCACAGAGCATGAACCAAGGATAGCAGACAAACACATTCTATAACACGTTAGGTATCAGGGCACCAAAAAAAAACTCACATGCTTACCCTTCCGGAGCACCTGATGTCACACTGTGAGTGCTTTGTTTTGAATGTTGTGAATTCTGTTGCTGTGCTTTGTGTCTGTCTAGCGTCTTTGTTTTGTGTCTGGCGTCATTGTTTTTTGTGTTCTCGTTTTGGCCATGCCTTTCGACTTCGATTTTTGTAATTTCACTCCTTTGTTCCTTCGGTATTCTACTGCCGTCGTTACAATTAAATTAGAAGACAATAGAGGAGTATATTGCGCACTTGGTGATCGATCTAGCCTCACCTACATTTTACTATCATTGAAAACGTTAGCTATTCAGGTGAAAACGTCAAGAAATATGAGTATTTTTTAGTCCTGACGAACAAACATTTAGGATTTACTCGTATAAGGTTTCTTGAATAAAAGCGTTGTTCCTTTGCTTGGCTCAACCATGTATTTGTAGAGACTTTGTCTCGTGTGTATTTATCCCTTATTTTACGAAAGGATATCGAGTAAATGAACATGAGACCATAATTCATATATCAACTCAAACTGCAATATCCGTTCATAGCTCTGTCCTTAGCTTATTTTATTTTGGCTTTCCTTTTAGACCCTATTGGTAATTTATTCTCTATCAGCTTTTAAACATATTTCGGTTTATGGATTTCCAATTTTTTTATTTGATCTGCACTGAGGAGACATAAGTTGTCGAAATGCACGTATACAGAAACTAAATTAATAGTTACTTCGGTATTTTGTTATTCATCGTTTATTTAAGGCTGGAGTTTGTCTCTCCTGCAGAGTGGAGTCCGTAAAAAGATTCCAAGTGCGAGAGAGGTGTGCTTTTTATATATTTCAGTTATGGTGTAATTTCTGGTATGGATATACTATCATACTTATAAATTTATTACTTTTGTAATTTCTAAATGTAATACTGACCACCTGTTTATACTGCTTTCATCTTAGTTTTTAATAAAATGCCAAGTTTCCTTACAATCGACTTGATGAGTAACCTGTGTTTGTCTATATGTCGTAATCATCCACTAGCTTGAGACACTAGTGCTTTGTCGGGACACGGATGACAAGGATTGCGAACGCACTTTGCCAGTTTATTTTATGCTTATTGACGATTCTCCCATCCATGACCAGAAAAGACAGGGATTTTGCGTTTTTCGAAATTCGGCAAAGAATTCCACTCTAACCGATGTTAGAGGCCGTCTGTAACTTACTATTAGAGATTAGCAACGCTAATAGTTGAAGGTCTCATGGTGACTTCAAGATGAAGAACAATAAAAGCGTTGTTCCTTTGTAGAGACTTTGTCTTATGTACATTTACTCCATATCCTTTCACTGTTTATTCTAACCCTGGTTGAAATGTTTTTATTATATAGAGGACGGTGAAAGATTGAAATTTCTCAGTGAAAGAAAAGTGATAATTAACTGTGAAATTATTTTCCATAATTTCACTCTAGGAAGTGACGTCACAATAGACGTCGTCAACGTTGTTGTTAAGTAAACGTCTCGGTGGATTAACATGAATAACGTAGTTGATGAAAAGAATCTCAAATTAAACCAATAATTATGAGAGAAATGATCTATATAATAAAAACAATAACTAATCCTAGATTCTGATTATCGAAAATATTCAACTCATGATCGAAAAACACTGTAATTCACTCATGCGCTGCGCGCATTCGTGAATTACTGCGTTATTCGATCATTCGTTGAATATTTTGCGGTAATCAGAATCTCGGATTAGTTATAGTATAATTAACATTAAAAAACACATGTATGTAAGGTTGAAGTAAGAGATTGAAAATAAATAACATAAGTGTCTCTCCGTCGTTTTAGAATATTAGGAGTTATCTTTTTTTTCTTTTAGAACATTATTTTTCAAAGGGACTTAATTTCAATGAATAGGCACGTTTTCTGAAATGAAACATGTAGAAATATTAACACTTTCTGTTTGAAGCATTATTTTATTAAGGAAGCGATCAAATCAATACCGGTTGTGGTGAATTTGTTAGACTGAAATGTAGAGTCATTTTATCTCATAATTAAGGTAGGTACGCCGTTTCGATTTCCATACTTTTTTGAATTTATGCTTAAATGTGTGGTCCAGGGTTGGCTGTGTGTAAGTAATTAATTAAAATCTTGAAATCTTGATACTATGAAAGTGTTGTTTTGTAGATCCACACCATAGCGAATAGGGCACTAACTACTCCGAGATATTATTACATAAGGTTTTCGCAGCACTTACCTCATACCCTTAGAAATAAACAAGAGTGAAAGTATTATATTAACTACATTCAAAAGTCACAAATCCACAGATATGACGAACTGAAGAGTTCAACCAAATATAAACAATATAAAACATAAGTCTCAAAGACTATGGTAACCAGAGATGTCGTAATTGTAATTGTAATCATTAATCAGCTGTAATCGATTACATTTTTAAGTAATTAGTGTAATCATTAATCAGCCAAAAATAAGATTACTTGTAATTTAATTTAATCAATTACTTTCAAAAATGGTCTGTAATCGTGATTACTTTATGATTACATTCTGATTACAATGGAAATTTTAAAATCTCAAATCATGTCTCTTTTCAAATATACCAAATATAAATCTAATAAAACTTTATACAATAAAGTTGTAATATCATGGCAAAAAAAGTGTGCAAATAGTACTATTTTCCTTCTATTTGTATCAAAAAAGTAAAAAAAGTTTTTCTTAAGGGTAGAATGTTTGTTAGATCATCCATTGTCCTCGATATTTTTTTTATAAATTTGACCTCAAATATTGTAAGAAAAGTTTAGGTTGACTGTGCGGAGTTACCTGTCAGTCAGGATTCGATCATTCCAAATCATGAATAGGTACAAGAGACCAAATATATAGTGATTATATTAAGAGATCAATAATTGCTTGATTTGTACAAAATGTTCCTATCTATATCTTCGGGCATACAAATATAAAATATTTGTGTCTGAAAGTGTTCACCATTAAGATAACTAAATGATTATTAATGATTAACTTGATTATATTTTTGTAACGCCTAACGTTGGCACTACACTTAAAAAGTAGATTTACCCCAGTTCAGAGTTTAAGGCAAACTCCGCACAGTCAATACTAAGTTTTATTACAATACAAAAAGGATAATTTCTAGGCATTTTTTTTAATTTTGTGACAGATTATATCATGAACCCCAAAATGTAGGAAAATTCTTATTAAGTGTCTGTCTTCTGATTGAGTTCAACATATAACTTTATCTTTAAAAGATTTTACAAATGGTCAATTCATGCCATGTTCTGATGAGTTTTGCCAATTTATCATTTGCACCCCCATTCCATGATACTACACTACATTCCATGATACCACTACATGATCAAATTACAATTTTATGACATAAAAATGGTTTTATAAAGAATAAATTTGTGAAATCTCAATCCTATTTAAAGTTTATTATTATGCTCATAATTAATAGTTGTTTATATTGGAATCAAAATTTCAATCAATTGTTTAATCAGTGTTAATGTCACCTCTGAGCTGACAGAAAGAAAACACTAGCAGTATGGAGTGATTGTGCATATGACAAACTGCTATATCAAGAAGAACCGGAAGTTAAATTCTTTTTTAATTAGTTTTCAATGTATCGTGTGCGTTTTTGTCACATGTGCATTCACTCTATATCTTTTCATTTTTCCTATATAACATATATTTAATAACTAAATACCGAAGTTACTGTGAGAATTCAATGTAATCAGATGTAATCATGATTACTTTTCAATGTAATCATTAATTTAATTTAATTATTCATTAGGGAAAGTAATTTTAATGTAATATAATTTGATGAAAGTAATCAGAACAATCTCTGATGGTAACATACACTTTAGGAAACCTAAAGTGATACCAGGTGTTCCAGTTTGTTAAGCATCTAGCACTATACAGTGACGTTCATTCTACTGAATGTGGATTATTCGGCATACAATTTCGCTATTTGGATATTCATATATTGGATTCCTTAGAAACGCATGAGTGGTGTTTTATGTTTTTTTTTTCAAACAGTCAACCAGTTCTTCACAAATATGCTGCACTTAAATATTTAAGTCAATTTGCACTGATTAAAAAATTGGAGAAAATGCAAACTCCACTACAGGGAAATCAAAAGTTCATGCCATCCGTTTGTCACATATATATATATAACATAATTCTACCGCTAGCAAAGACACTTGCACTACTTTTATTTATCATATTTTATAAATATATTAATTACCTGAGCAGGAATCAAAATGTTTCGTACACAGATCTGAAAATTCCAGTGATATACACATTTCTGCAGTACATTTCTTTACGTAAAATACGCCGTAAGACAGCTGAAATGTATATAACATGTGAATCAAAATAAAATATTTATAGTTGTAACATTTGGAGTTTGAGCAAGTAATTTTCATGATTTTTTTTAATGTTGGGTACATTAAAAAGTCGACAATATCAAGACTTATAAATTTGGAAGTATGTCCTCGTTACGATGAATTTTGCGTTACTGCTTGGCATTTTCGATTAAATGTTCTCTGTCAGTTCTTCCATTTGTTTTTAATATTTTGGTCTTCCAATTTGAGAACTTAATCTGCTCTGAAGAGACATAAGTTGTCAAAACACATACCATTTACTACAATTTTTGTATTTTGTTTGTTTGTATTGCTATTGCATTTTTACAAAAGATCGAGCCACAAAACAAATACCCTAATGCAACATTTAGGTAACAGAGCATTTGATTGGTCAACACTGACCGTCATTTGCATTATGTACTTGCCTCGGACAAAGCAGGTTCCTTGTCTAGTCTGGTTACTTGTTCACTTACAACTATTTAGAATGTAAATAAGACAAAGAATTGTAAAATTGCATTAGAATCGCATTAACAGTTCATTATTTGACTGTCCAGGGGGCGTCGTCAAAAATATCCGTTAACAGGCTCCGCTATGCGTCGCCTGTAAACTGCATTTTTGCCGTCAAATCTACGATTGACGCCCCTGTACATTCAAATAATGTACTGTTGTTGCTTAATTTGAATGTCACGATCATCTTTCGTTATTCCTGTACCAAGACAGGACAATTGTAGTTTACAATTGCACCTCCTTTGTCTTTTTTGCCCTTTGGATTTAGGCTCTTGACAAATGTGTTCGGTAATTTTGACATTACTTTAGTTTGTACGAAATTTTTATTAAAGGAAAAACGAATGTCCATGTCAGAATAATAGATTTATAAAAATTAGAGGGAAGCATTTGCTGAATTATAATTAATTGAGACTACACAATTGAAACTAATTTACAAGTTTCTGATATTTCCAACATAATTATCTTAGTATTGAAAATTTTATTAATACTCTTTTCTAATTCTATTCGTTCGCTATTATATGTCGGGCACGTGAAACAATAATGTTTAAGCTCACATCGCGAGGTAACTCATTTTCCATTGTATGATATTATGTGTATGTCCTTGGTACTGGATTTGGCCTGCTATTTCGATATTTTTGGTAATGAGTACTTCTTTTTTCACTACTTTTGGATTATGGCTTTCAAAATTGATTGATTCTTATGCTATTGATGAGAGTTTACTCCTTTAAAGAAGTGACTACTGTTTATATACAACTTCGGTATTTATTGTATTTAGCAATGTATATTAACGTTAAAAGTACTTACTTTAACTGTCGTGTGAAGTTTTCTATAACCCAAGTACGTTTTGAGCTTATCAAGTGATGGATGTGTTGTGTTAAACGAATTTTCCGACATCGTGACAGTTTTACTCTGCAATAAAACGTAAGTACATGCTTTATCAAAATTTCATTTTGAATTAAAAGGTAATTTATTCACAGATCAATTGCAAGGTCATTCACCAGTTTTCACCATGATTACATATATGTTTGAGTTTGATATTATTGTCTATTTTGGTGAAAATTGTGATGTTAACAAATGTTCTGAACTTTATTAGTTTATCTCAATACACCTGCCGATCTAAAACACAAATAAGTGGAAATGTATACGCCTGCCAGTTTCAGAGGTTGAATTTAATTTAAAAATCAATAAAGATTAATAGCAATATATATGTTAAACTAATATATGTTTTTCACAGTTTTAGGAGTCGGGACGCTTTTTTCCATATTCTGTTCTCGGAGAAGAAACTAAAATAAAAACGGAATTCGATGCTACTCTGTTCAGCATGAGACACATTTTGTGGTTAGCAGACTAAAATTTTATGTGTCGGCCGATGTAGAAAGGCACGTGAAGTGGTTCTTGAAGTACGTGCTAACAGATATCGGGCTCATCTTTGGAAATATAATGTGTATGGTTGAAAAGGTCAGATTATGGGAAATCTGGTAGCGAACCATGGCATACAACCTGTGTGGAAAAAGCCATGTTGCATGCATTAAAACTCACTTGAGGTCGCATAGAAGACAAAATGTTCCCTGTCCCTACCCATTTCTCCTCTTTTCAAGTTCAAATAACAACTTGTTGGTCCCGATGTCTACTCCGCCCTAACAACCTTTTTTTCTATAAAATTTTAAATTAATTAACTTGTTCTCTTCCTGATATGGCTGAAATACTGCTCTTTGGAC
The DNA here is from genome assembly GCA_002080025.1 of Modiolus philippinarum. NCBI lineage: Eukaryota > Metazoa > Mollusca > Bivalvia > Mytilida > Modiolidae > Modiolus > Modiolus philippinarum. The sequence continues at coordinate 9,009 of MJUU01003241.1, read as the reverse complement.
GTCAACTCTATCAAATCAATCAATCAACATTCATATAGACAGTTATTTCATTGCCTTACAATGAGAGTCACAGTTCAACATATTGGCATGGTGTAATGCTTTGGTATTCTCGTTACATAATATTAACTTATTATTATATTGTAAAAAAAATTAGTCTCAAACGTTCTTCATCATCGACGTAGTGAATAGAGGAGACAGACACGACTGTTATACTCCAATGAATAGGCATATCCGATGTTAAAACTCATCTTAAGCACATCTAAAAATTGCAAGGCAAGTATAACATGGTACTAAAACAGGCTTCAAAATATTGTTACCTTTGGTGGTTCTCTTGCAGGAAAATCTATAGTTGTTTGGGTGTACTCTATACGCCACCATCCCGGTGTAAATATCGCAATGATGATCAAAATGAATGCAATGGTATCAAAAAACACAATAAGCTTAGTTAAGTCTTTTCTTCCAAATTCCATTCTTCTCACTAATTTAAAAAAATATTCAAAACTTGATATCAAGCTAATATACAAAATGACAAATAATAATTTATCGGTAAATGCTTCCACTTTCAAAGAATATCAAAAACAGATAGCATATCAAAAGAATCAATGTAGCTGTCACACATAGCCGCCAGATACACTCCATTTGTTGTCCAATTTTTGCTTGAAGTCCGATTAACTAATGAAAGGCGTTATTCTGCAAAAAATAAATTTTTCGTCATTGTTTTTGTCCACCCTATTGGGTGCTGACTTCCAAAACAATGCTTTATGTTGTTTATCCCTCTCTAAGTTTCTCACTGGTTTTGTTCATATATTTCTGTTCATATCGGACAAAAAGTGAAACATAAAAAAAAACAGACAAAAAGCAAAAATGATCAGACGAAAAGCGACGGGCGAACAGTAACCTACAAAACTGAAAAGTTTTGGACAAAAAGCAAAGTGGTCTGACGAAAACCAAAATTGAACGAAAAGAAATATTGAACAAAAACACTCTATTAGGAGCCATCTGATCAAACCCGAATCAAAATGTATGAACAGTTGTTCAGTGCAATTTGTAGCCATTGGAGACTTAACTTGTATCGCAGACCTTGCAATGTTTTTATGCCATGCAAATGCTATTGACCAAAAATTGTCTTTTTTGGGGTCTAATGTTAACTATGTTCTCCACCCAAATTTTTGTAGGATCTAAAAGAAACGAGTTATCTTTGTAAAGGAAATTTAATGCAGTATTGCAATAAAGTTTGCTTCAGTTGTTTTATAGGGAAAAAGGGGGTTGATGTTAAAATATGTTCTGGGCTGGCAACCATGATTTTTTGGCCAAATGAGCAATCTCTGTGAAGGACCTTCCATGAATCATTTCTGTCAATACAGTTTTGTTAGATTCCCTTCAGATAATGAAAATGTGATTCTCATATCCAGATGTCAGACTATGTTTTGTACTAGTCCCAACGTTTTTAGCTCACCTGACCAAAAGTTTCAGTGTGAGTTATTGGCGTCCGCGTCCGTACGTCACTCTGTCCGAAGTACGTCCGTTAATCTTTTCTTATTTTTATCTATTCCTCTGAAACCACAAAAGCAAATTCAATCAAACTTTTTAGGAATAATGCATGGAAGGTCCTTTAAAAAGTTAGGTAATTTCTTTCAGATCCGACAAAAAACATGACCACAAGTGCGGAACTTAGGATTAGCATTGGACCTTATGGGGGAACTCACATTTTCATCTTCCCCTTTGAAACCACTGAAGCAGATTCAGCCAAACTTTACAGAAATGAAGTACCGAAGGTCCTGTACAAATATTGCTCATTACAAGAAGTACACAGAGAATGGCGTAATCAAGATGATGGAAGTTTTAATAGACAATATTTTTGTCGAATTTGGAGGCCGCGTTTTTTTTCAGCAGACAATTGCGATTCCCATGGGAACTAACTGCGCGCCACTTTCAGCTGATCTCTTTCTTTTCTCGTACGAGGCCAAGTTTTTACAAGTGCTAACACAGAAAAACAAAAGCATTTAGCTCATTCCTTTAATTTCAGCCTCTGCTACATAGACGATGTACTTTCTCTTAATGATCCAAAATTCAAGCAATATTTACACCAGATCTATCCCAATGAGCTTGAAATTAAAGAGACTACTTATACACCTACTTCAGCTTCGTACTTAGATCTTTTGATATACATTGACGAAGATGGACGTTTGAAGTCTAAGCTATATGACAAGCGTGATTAATTTAACTTCCCAATTGTGAACTTTCCCCTTCTGAGCCTACTTCTCCAGCATATGGAGTGTACATTTCCCAGTTGATTCGTTACTGTCGGGCATGTAGTGTATACAGTGATTTTTTGAATAGAGCCAAAACACTGTCCGAAAAGCTGCTTAGTCAGGGATTTGTTCAGCCTTTGTTACTTTCATGCCTTCAGAAATTCTATGGCCGTCACCATGACATCATTAACAGATATGACGTGTCTGTGTCCCAAATGAAAACGGACATTTTCAGCTAGATTTCACGTCTTCACGGATTTGATAAAACCCGGTTTTGATTCTACCCTGGATTGACTCACTGATAGTGTGACGGGTGCCACTAGTGGAGCAGGACATGCTTACCCTTCCGGAGCACCTGATGTCACTCCCGGTTATCATGGGAGTTCACACTATGAGTGCCTTAGTTCTTAATGTCGTCTTTTTTATTTCCGTCTATTGTGGCTGTCTCACGTCCTTGTTATGTCCTTGTTTTTCTCTGTTGCGGTTTTTGCCATGTCTTTGGACTTCGATTTTTGTAATCATCACTTCCTTTGTTCCTTCGGTATTCTACTGCCGTTGTTTCGTTCCGATCAAAAAAAAATATCGCCGCAAGCGCGGTACAAAAATTAAAACTGGACCCTATGGAAAATTAAACATTGGGTCCTAAGGGAAATATTTTTTTTTTTATTTTTGTGAAACCATTGAAGCTAGTTGAACTAAATTATAGCTTAACATAAGCCCCTAAGGGAAAAACATATTTTTTGTCATCAGCATGAACATGGCTTGTATAAGAAGGATTTTGGCAGGTGAACAATTCAGGCTCAGTCCCTGTACCTCTAGTCTAGTTTTTCTTCTTCTTCTTTTTTGCAATGAAAAGAGGAGCTAGCTGTGTAAACGACTTTCCATACACAATTCCTGAATAGTTTTGTTGAATTTTGCTTCATTTGTTTCTGGGGAAAAGATGAAAATGTGATTCTCCAAAAAAGAGTTTAATATTCAAATATGTTCCGTGTTAGCGGCCATGTTTTTTGTCGGATCGGAACAAAGCGAGCGATCTTTGTAAAGAACCTTCAGATTATAATTCCTGAAGCGTTTGGTTGAATTTTGTTTCAGTTATTTCAGAGAAGATGATAAAAATGTGATTTTCCCATAGGATCCTATGTAATACTATGTTTCATGTCGGTGACCCTGTTTTTAGCTCACCTGACCCAAAAGGTCAGTATGAGCTATTGCCATCACTTGGCGTCCGTCGTCCGTCCGTCGTCCGTGCGTCTCTTAACTTTTCACATTTTCATCAACTCCTCTGAAACCACTGAAGCACATTCAACTTAACTTTACAGGAATGATAAATGGAAGGTCCTTAACAAAGAGTGCTCATTTGGTTGCGATCCGACAAAAAACATGGCCACCAGCGCGGAACTTACATTTAACATTGGACCCTACGGGAAAGCATCATTTTCATCATCTCCTCTGAAACCACTGAAGCAAATTCAATCAAACTTTACAGGAATGACATATGGAAGGTCCTTTACAAAGATTGCTCATTTAGTTCCGATCTGATGAAAAACATGGTCGCCAGCGCGGAACTTATATTTCACATTGGCCCCTATGGGAAAAACGTCATTTTTATCAACTGCTCTGAAACCACCTTAGCAAATTCAACTAAACTATACAGGAATGAAGTATTGAAGGTCCTGCTCATTTTATTCTGATCCGACAAAAAACATGGCCCCCAGCGCGGAACTTATATTTAACATTGGACCCTATAAGAAAAACGTCATTCTCATTAAAACCTCTTAAACCTGTGAAGCAAATTAAACTAAACTATACAGGAATGATGTATGGAAGGTCCATTACAAAGATTGCTCATTTCAATCTGATCCGACAAAAAACATTGCCGCCAGCGCGAAACTTACGTCTAACATTGGAACCTATTGGAAAACATCATTTCGGTATTCGTTTGCCGATGTATTTTCATCAGCTCCTCCGAAACCACGGAAGCAATGTCAACCAAACTGTACAGGAATGACATATGGAAGGTCCTTTACAAAAAGTGCTGAATTTTCTTTCTGATCCGACAAAAAACATGCAGCCAACGCGGAACTTATATTTAATATTGGACCCTATGGGAAAACGTCATTTTCATCAACTCCTCTGAAACCACTGGAGCAAATACAACCAAACTTTACAGGAATGACATATGGAAGGTCCTAAACAAAGATTGCTCATTTCGTTCCGATCGCACAAAAAAAACATGGTCACCAGCGCGGAACTTTTATTTCACATTGGACCCTATGGGAAAAAACGTCATTTTCATCAACTCTTCTGAAAACACCGAAGCAAATTCAACCAAACTTAACAGGAATGACATATGGAAGTTCCTTTACAAAAATTGCTCATTTCATTTCAATCTGACAAAAAAAAATGGCCACCATGCAGAACATCGAAAACCCTGTTGTTCAGCATTTTGTCAGGTAAGCGATACAGGCTCAGTCTCTGAGCCTCTAATTGTTAGATCGGAACAAAATGAGAAATCTTTGTAAAGAACCTTCCATTCATCATTCCTGTAATGTTTGGTTGAATTTGCTTGAGCGGTGCTTTCAGAGGAGAAGATAAAACTGTGTTTTCCCGTAGGGTCCAATGTTAGACTTAAGTCCCGTGCTGGCGGCAATGTTTTTGTCGGATCCCAACGAAATGAGCAATCTTTTCAAAGAACCTTCCATACATTATTCCTGTAAAGTTTTATTGAATTTGCTTCAGTCAGTTTTTTCAGATGATAAGATGAAAATGTGAAAAAAGTTAACGGATGGACGATAACGCCGAGTGATGACAATAGCTTACACCGACCCTTTGGGTCAGGTGAGCTAAAATATATAACGAAAAATATCAAAAAGAGAAGAACTGCATGTGAGATTGTTGTACGACTAGCTTTTATGGTAACATCAGTTATTCTCCTACTAACAACTTCTAGAGTCACTTGCAAAAAGTGCTGTTCTCTCAATCGATATAGCAATATCTGGTACATCTATCTGCTCTCCAAAAAATCTACATTATCGTTGAGACAAAGAACATGAAATCGTTTACATTTGATTGAAATGTAATTACCAAAAGATCAAGAATTTAAGATCCATACATCCTGTATCCATAAAAGGGGATTTGTTGCATTGATTCTAAAATGTCATGAATAAATTTATTAAATGGATTACTAACCATATTCTATAGCTAGTCTAATGGACATTAACTGTCAAAACAATAAATAGTACCCACTTCAACTCAAAGGACTTTATGATTATAATTAAGAATTGTATATGGGTTTAAGGACATATCTAACAGTTTTTAGCTCACATGGCCTAAAAAGCATGTGAGCTTTTGTCATCACTTCACGTCTGTCGTCTGTCGTCAGTCCGTCAACAATTTCAAAAATCTTCTCCTCTAAAACTGTTCAAACAATACTAACCTAAATTGGCAGAGTTTGTATTTTTTAAGTCCGCTTTTACTAAAGATAGAAGGCAGGGTTAATTGCTGTATTTTGCAAATAACACAAAAACCGTTACAGATATAACTAGAGGCTCAGAGACTGAGCCTGTATCGCTCACCTGACAAAACGCTTCTAATTATATGCCATGCAAGACCAAAATGATCATGTTTTTTACCAATGGGGTAGGGTGTTTAGGTATGTTCTCAATTAGCACCCGTGTGTTTTGTCTGATCCTATTGAAATGAGTAATTTTTGCAAAGGACCTTCTATACATTTAGTATAATTTACTTTAATTGTTTTGAGAGAAGATGATGAAAAGGATGGTCCTCTCATACTGGGCTCCAATGTTAAACTATGTTCTGCACTTGAGGCAATGTTTTTTGTCGAATTGAAATGAAATGTGCAATTTTTGTAAAGTACCTTCAGTCATCATTCCTGTAAAGTAAGGTTGAATTTGCTTCTGTTATTTCAGAGGAGTAGATGAAAATGTGATTTTCCCATAGGGTCCAGTGTTAAACCTAAGTTCCACACTGGCAGTCATGTTTTTTATTGGATCAGAACGAAATGGGCAATCGTTGTAAAGGACCTTCCATTTATCATTCCTGTAAAGTTTGGTTAAATTTACTTCAGTTATTTCAGAGGAGTAGATGAAAATGTGATTTTCCCTTAGGGTCCAATGTTAAACCATGTTCCGTGCTGGCGACCATGTTTTTCGTCGGATCGGAACGAAATGAGCCATCTTTGTTGAGGACCGTAAGTACATCACTCCTGTAAATTTCGGTTCAATTGGCTTCAGCCGTTTCAGAGCAGAAGATGAAAATATGATTTTTCCCATAGGGTTCAATCTTAAACTTAAGTTCCGCACTGGCGGCCATGTTTTTTATGAGCAATCTTTGTAAAGGATCTTCCATTCATTATTCCTGTAAAGTTTGGTTGAATTTGCTTCAATGCTTTCAGAGGAGTAGATGAAAATGTGATTTTCCCATAAGGTCCTATGTTAAACCATGTTCTGTGCTGGCAGCCATGTTTTCGTCGGATCGGAAAGAAATGAGCAATCTTTGTTTAGGACCTTAAGTACATCATTCCTGTAAAGTTTGGTTCAATTTGCTTCAGCCTTTACAGAGTGTGACTTTTCCCATATGATCCAATGTTAAACCTAGGTTCCGTGCTGGCGGCCATGTTTTTTATCGGATCGGAACAAAATGAGCAATCTTTGTAAAGGACCTTTCATTCATTATTCCTGTAAAGTTTGGTTGAATTTGCTTCAATGCTTTCAGAGGAGTAGATGAAATGTGATTTTTCCATAAGGTCCTATGTTAAACCATATTCTGTGCTGGCGGCCATGTTTTTTGACGGATCGGAAAGAAATGAGCAATCTTTGTTAAGGACCTTAAGTACAGCATTCCTGTAAAGTTTGGTTCAATTTGCTTCAGCCTTTACAGAGCAGAAGATGAAAATGTGATTTTTCCCATATGGTCCAATGTTAAACCTAAGTTCCGCGCTGGCGGCCATGTTTTTTAACGGATCGGAAAGAAATGAGCAATCTTTGTAAAAGACCTTGCATACATCATTCCTGTAAAGTTTGGTTGAATTTGCTTCAGTGGTTTCAGATGAGAAAATGAAAATGTGATTTTCCCATAGGGTCCCATGTTAAACCATGGTCCATGCTGGCCGCCATGTTTTTCATCGGATCGGAAAGAAATGAGCAATCTTTGTTAAGGACCGTAAGTACATCATTCCTGCAAAGTTTGGTTCAATTTGCTTCAGCCTCTTCAGAGCAGAAGATGAAAATGTGATTTTTCCCATATGGTCCAATGTTAAACCTAAGTTCCGCGCTGGCGGCCATGTTTTTTATCGGATCGGAACAAAATGAGTTATCTTTGTAAAGGACCTTCCATACATCATTCCTGTAAAGTTTGGTTGAATTTGCTTCAGTGGTTTCAGAGGAGTAGATGAAAAATGTGCTTTTCCCATAGGGTCCTATGTTAAACCATGTTCCGTGCTGGCGGCCATGTTTTTCGTCGGATCGGAACGAAATGTGCCATCTTTGTTAAGGACCTAAAGTACATCACTCCTGTAAAGTTTGGTTCAATTTCCTTCAGCCTTTCCAGAGCAGAAGATGAAAATGTGATTTTTCCCACAGGGTCCAATGTTAAACCTAAGTTCCGCGCTGGCGGCCATGTTTTTTATCGGATCGGAACGAAATGAGCAATCTTTGGAAAGGACCTTCCATACATCATTCCTGTAAAGGTTGGTTGAATTTGCTTCAGTGGTTTCAGAGGAGAAGATGAATATGTGAAAAGTTTAACGGACGGACGACGGACGCCAAGTGATGGCAATAGCTCACACTGACCCTTCGGGTCAGGTCAGCTAAAAATCTGACAAGGGTATTTTTTTATCAAAGATGACAATCTGACAACCCATATTGGAGTTATTGGTCCTTTTTTAATTTTCACAATTCTGTACGGTTTACTTTTATTTCATAAACTATTTGAAATAGAGCTTATTTGGCTTGCAAAAGCCTTCAGCTTATCAATTAATCAGACTACAATTTCAACATATGTCCGATAGATTCTCATCTTTCAAAGATGTCGGCCACCAAACAAAAAGGTACAAATTGCCTTTATCCGAAAACAATGGGAATTTCTAGGGGAAGTTAAATTTTAAACGTCATATTCCGAGAAACATTTTTGTGCTTGCTATTATCTTCCCTGACACCATCAAATATGCTTTCCAGTGGTCTTGGATAATTTGGCTATATAAGGATATGGATCATTTTGTCGGGTAAGGACTTTTTCAAATGTGAAGTCCTTAATACCCTTTGAGACCACTATAGTTGTAAATAAAAGAAAATGTGTCCATGGGACACGGATGCCCCTGCCATACATGATGAGTGACAGGCTTGAAAAGGGGAGTGACGGTACAACTCATCATACCAAAGCTTCAGACAAAATTTTCCTGCATACACAAGCTGAGAAATCCTTGACGAAAATTTCGGACATACGTACGGACGTTCTTACAGAGGTAAAACTTAATGCCCCGTCGCCTAACGGTGGGGCATAAAAAGTGATAAGCATATGGGCAACTCGAGACTTTTCCAACTTGCTCAAAAAGCGAAAAATTATCGGCAACCGACGGTTTCTGAAATACAAAAATATACCGTAATTATCGTATTAGAATCGGAATGATTATAATTTTATCATTAATAAAAGAGATATAAAACAATATCTTTATGAGTACAATTAAGCACAAATATACGGGTTTATAACAATTATTGCAGGATCACAAGATCTATAATAA
>MJUU01003240.1:944-11686 GCA_002080025.1 Modiolus philippinarum | reverse complement strand
TCAACAGTGAAAAACAACAAACTGGTACCTCAGTAGTGAAAAAAATTACAACAAAACATCACTCAACAGCATGAAGTATAGACAAGGACAAACAGAACATTATGGACAGAAAACAGACCCCAAAACATCATTGATCCTAGACAAAGACAGAAAAAACCTCAGCAATGATAGAAAACAATAAAGGAACATAAAATATACCACAGAACCCAAAACAACATTGATCCTAGACAAAGACAGAAAATAACCCTGATAAAAAATGCCAGTGGAACATTGAAAGCATGCCACAGACCACAGAACCCAAAACAACATAGATCGTAGACAAAGACAGAAAAGAGCCCTGATAAAAAATGCCAGTGGAACATTGCAACGGGTCACAGAACCAAAAAGAACATAGGTCCTAGGCATCAACAAACAGGTACCCAAACAGTTAAAAAAAATACAACAAGCACCACATAAGACCAAAGACAACATGAATTACAGATTATAACAAACAAAAACACCAACTATGGAAGAAAACTACAACAAAACATCATTCTGACAGATAACCCCAAAACAAACAAAAAATGACATCCAGACAACAAGCTAATAATTATAACAATAAGAATTCATAGGAGAATTTGATAATTGAAATTGCCTGTCTTCAGTTTGTATATAATCTATACCCCTTGTTTTAGAAACTGTATTTTCTGTAATTAAATTTTTGTTAAGCTTTCAAACAGTAAAGACTGTACAAATAAATAATGTCTGCTGAACACAACATATCAAGTAATTTTACCATGTTAACCTTGGATTTACATAATCAACCATAACATGCATAATTTGATTCCTGTAATGTGCCCTTATTGACACCTAATAGCTTATATACAGATCTTCTATACAGTTCCACTGGTGCATCTAACATTTACCAGTCTCTTCCTCCAACTGAATCAAGTTCATAATACAGGATAACGAAAAAAAATGTCGGTATACATTTGTCAGTGCAGTCTTGAAAGCGTTAAATTCAAAAGTTAATAGAAACTAAAATGACAAGTGATCTTTAAAGATATGATCCAAGAGGATGCCAATGTACTCAGAGTCATTGTATGTATACTGTCTGCACACCCAACATCAAATCCTCCTGAAGTGTTCACAAACTAAACAAGAGTAGTCAGAATGTTACATAGGGAGCGCTTTAAATTCAATGTCAGCATTCATCAGTACATTTAAGTTCAGCTTTAGATTCAGTAACACAACTTTTTCTAACAAACCATTTAGCTTTCAAATGATATTTTCTATGGTCTGTCTATCTTTTACAGATTGATGGGTCTGAACTTATCCCAAGTTACTTCTTTAAAACTATATCCGTAGGTTATATAAAATGTATATATGCTGCCTCGGTTCCCTTAAAACATTTCATAATTGAAAAAAAGTTTGAAATATTACAATGTGCTTGAGTACAGTTCAGATAGGAGCATACTTAAATGATTAATACATCTTATGCATATGTCAAACCTATCTTTTACTCCTGAATGACATCTGTAATATTTTGTTTCTTCCTCTCTTTGTTCTCTGTTTGATCTGCCAACCATAGATATTGTTTATTTGCGTTCTCCTAAGATAATCAAAGTAAGAGTACAAGTAGGCTGACTCATTTCATATCCTTTAATCAATTGACAATGATGGTTGTTTTCTATGAAGTTTTTTTTATGTAATACAATATATGTTTAAAGACTTGCAGTAATCCATCAATTTCTGGAATTGAAAGCTGACTACCTAATACACAGATAGCTGTAATTGAAACACTTGTTATAACAGGTTACTTATTCAGAATCTTTTGATGCCATAAAGGTCATATGTCATGTTTTTCTTTGTCACCTCTTTATAAGAAAAAAAGATATTTTATTACAGGAGTTTAGTTGGGCCAACCCCTGCAAAATGTGACCATGGTTGACCATGGAGAACCATGGTTATATAGCCATGGTTGACCATGGTTAACCATGCCATGATGGTTTTAACAAATTTTGTTAAATGGGACACCATGGTTGACCATGGTTTTTATCAAACCGTGGTTAACCAAAACCATGGTTAACCATGGTCATGACCATGGTTAACCATAGTCAGTGGCAGTGGTTGACTATGCTTATTATAAGAGCTATTTTCAATAGTTTTGAATTTGTTAATGTTATCATGTCTATTTAACTTGGCTCTGTTCACCTTTGGTAGCCTTTCAAATCTCTTCACTTATGGCACATCTACTTTGATTTTACAAGTGAACATATTTTAAATATATAGTGTAACAGTAAAAACTTTTGATAAAGTGTACATTGATTTTTAAATTTTGCAAAATTCTCACAATTTGTATCATTTCTTTACTCTCGATGATTGATTTCACTTCAGTTAAATTATTTTGAATTATCATTAATAGGATTTCATAAATGATCTTAATTTATAATTACACTGAAACTCTTGAGACACAGGGAGATAATTTAAAACTTGTTTCAAAATATGTGGCTAGATCTGCCTAAGGTTGATTTTTGGAATGGGCCAAAAATTTGATGGGAGTGAAAACATGATTTAAAAAACTATGGAGTAATTTTGATAAAATTAAAATTAAAACGTAATAATCATAAGACATGAAATGACATAAATTATGGTGAGCCTTTAGCAGAATTTGAAAGGGCTATAAACTTGAATGATTGAATATGAATAAACAAAGTGAAAGCACTGAGCATTGTGAAAAGTCATAAATAATATAATGAAAATAAAGATCACAAGATCCACTAGAGATTTTAATTTTAATTGCGAGGCTTGCCCGGCATTTTTAAAATTTTTGAATTTAACTATTGAGAGTGGATAAAATATTGTAATAATTGGGATAAAGTGGTGTAATCTTTTTCTCTAAATATCAATGATAAACACCGAGAATTGTATTCCGAATAGATTTGGCGGGAAATAGCATGGGGCTTTATTCAACATACGTTGAATAAAGGAAATTTATCTAATTGGTCAAAACCGGTTTAAACTTGACATATCATTAGAGAAAGCAATTTATTTTATTGATAATAATGTTAATCTATTATGCCTGTGTAATTGTGAATGTAAGCAGGTCAAAGATATTATGTAGGCTTGCATAAAATCACCCAAGGTCAAACCATCGGTTACCCATGGTCATCGCAGACTTGACCATGGATAAGTCAGATTCAACCATGTTCATTGTTTTGGAAACCATGGTTGTTGATGGTGTGACCATGGTCAATATTATAAGCATGGTTAACCATGGTCAACCATTTTCAGAAGCATGGATATCCATGGTTGTTCATGATCACATTTCGCAGGGGAATACACCGAGCTACAGCTGTTCTCTTTTTTTTGCTAATTTTGACAAATGTCCCAATAGCTCTGTCATATTCACTGTATTGGCATTCAGAAGTTGCTTTCTTCTAGAGTTATATGTGGCTTGCTGAGTAGGAGAGCTGCTTTCTAGAGGTTACATTTTGACCTTGCCTTGAGAACAGCCTTTAGAAACCTTAACCTACCTTGCATTTGAGGGCTTATAGCCATTGGGTTTAGTATTTGAGCTTCTCATAAGAGTTTTCTTGAAGTAGCACATTTGAAGCATTTTGACCTAGACCTTGGCGTTATATTTCTTGGAATACCAGGATAGGGGGTGGTAAAGGGTTATTTTCGTGGAACGTTTTTGGCGTTTTATAAATTCGTGCTTTCGTGTTTTGTGTTTTTATTCCTCGTGTTTTTGTGTCAGCATTATTTCACGTGCCTTAGTTTTGTTCATATTTTGAGCTCATGATTCGTTTTGGATATTTTATACTTTGTGCATGTTCATTTTCCTGTAAAAAATCGGGACTTGTTACAATTAAAATTTTAACGGTACCGAAAAGTATCACAGAGTAAAATTTCATAGATTTTCATTGATTTTAAGAGCTTTCAGGTAAAAAACTTTAGATAGGATCAAGTTTTCGGTGAACTACGAGCATCAATTTTCTGTGTTTCATTATTGGCCATTTTTATCACTCGTGATTCGTTTTCGGCAATTTTTAAGCACGTTCTTTCGTGCACACCTTTACCACCCCCAGGATAGGTAATCATGTGCATACTGTAAACATGGAAATTTCGCGGCAGTTTTATTTTTGCTATTTTCACATTAAGGAATAAAACTGGAAAATAAAACTGTCGCAGATATTTTGATGCATATGGATTATTTAGTAGTTTGACCGAGTAGCAGGAATTCAAGACCGCATGAACTGAAATTTATTTAGTCAACTGTGAAATAAAGACAGCGCGAAAATTTCCCAGTTTAGAGTATATTTGGTCTGTTAATATTTATGATGCGAAAAGTTTGTACATTTTGACATTTACCTTGGCATGAGAGCAGTTTAAGAAAAATAATATTACCAGTATGTTTGTCTGTGAGAATTATATATTTCATATTTGGTATATGACTTTCTGATGTAAGGAGCATTTGGTCAAATTCTGTCGTACGACTTGCCCAAATGTACCTTAGTGTGTTTAAGGCATATCATTCAGTGTTTCTTTTTGTTATTGTGTTTTTTTTAACTTTGAAATAGATGGAAAACTTAAATTGTAAAACAGCTAGTCTGACATATTGTTTATGACAGTGACATTCAATAAATAACATTCAGAATAATGTTCGACTTAATCACTAAAGAGATCCATAGCAATTTAGAACCATATATCTTATTGAGGACATTTTAAGCCTAAGAGACACCAGTCTGTGTAATAAAACTGTATAGAAACAACATTATATTCTTCAGCTCCATTTTCTATTGATTCTCTAACTGAATAATTACTAGTTATAGAAATTTGCATATTTTTCAGACATGAACTGATACCATCATACTAATTGTTAAAGCTTGACTCTAATTTTCATGTTGTCACTAAAATTCGAAGGATTTGGTATGGTCTGTCCTTTCTTCCAACTGTACATCACTCAGTTTTGGACAAAGGTTTCTGAATTTGTATATGTAGAAATATTTTTATTCATGAATTTAAGCTTGATCACATGTTAACTGTTTTCAGTATCTGTCTTGCTATTATATTTTACCGATGAAAATTTTTGTCTCATATGAATGGATATGATATCATATAGATTTAAGCTTGTTGGTGGTAAGTTGCAAAGTGTAAGCCATTATATGGTCTTTGGAGCCACTACTTCATGTTTGAGGATTTTACATTTTTCTTTTATATAATAGACATTAGATGAAATTTTTTAAAAGTCAGAATAATTTGTACTGTAAAGCAATGTCACAAATTTTTCATACAATATTTTTCTATTTCTTTGGTTCTATGTTTGGGCTGTAGTTTAATAGTAATGTTCATGTTTTGCCCTGTCTGTTAGAGTACCACATACTGTAAGGGAGCAACCATTTGATTTCTATGGGGGGGCTATGGTCAAATTTTTTTTTGAGTGTAACTTCTATCCTGGCGTTTTATTTTTGTTCCAAGCCTGTCCTCGATTAACTCGCATAGTCATCCTGGATTTTTTTTTTTTGCTATAGGTAACCGTCCTGCCTTTTTTAAAAAAATTTGACCATAGGCCCCCCATAAAAATCAAATGGTTGCTCTCTAAACACAAATGTGTCACATGGAGAGGCAAGGGATAAAGGGATATTCATTTTCTTGTAAGCAGAAGACAGTTTTGCATTGTATTACATTTTTCTTTGGACTGACTTTCTTTGACAGAATACTTCCACACTGTCATACCATGCTGTGTTCACACACTGCTTTAGTGTCAACACCTCTGCTGTTGTATTGTGCTCATATTTGCTCCTAAAAACATTTAGGGCCCTATAGAAATACATATAATCGATTTTATTCGTACATACATGCTTCATTTTCAATCTTTACTCAATAGTTTTGATCATGCAGTTTTATGCTGACAATGGTAGAAAAGAGAAGTCAAATACAGTAGAACTTCTATGGCTCAAACTGCAATAACTCGAACACCATGGATGCCTCAAACCTTTTTTGTGGTCTCTTTGTTAAGTTTGAAACATAGTTTGACCTCCATATCTCGAACATCCTGTTGGCTTGAACAGTTTTCAACGGTCCCTTGGGTGGTCAAGCCATTGAAGTTTGACTGTAGTAGATTTCAACTTTTTCGTAGGTTGCCCTAACTCCTAGTACATTTGATATTTGATAAGAAATTTTATATTTGGAATGAAATCTGAAAAAAGAAATAAATCTTACAAATGTTTCAATATCAGCCATATATCTTTATATTCAATAAATGATTACATAATATACTGATGCATTTTTGAAAAAATACTGTTATATGACTCCAGCATTAAATAACAAGTGAGATACCGTTGACACTTTAATTGGTATGTTATAGGGTACAGTTTAATTTTAATTTTTATGATTTATAGGAAGTGTCATATGTGAAATTCTGTGAAGGAAATTATTTTCAATTTATAGAATGAAAATAAGTTGAGCACTTTTTTTGCAACAAACCCTTGGTGAGGATAGGGGAGGGGGAAACAAATGAATATATAAGATATATATATACATATATTGATGCTTATAAGACCATGTGAAATCAGTGTCAATATAAAAGAATTTCCTTTATTCGACTGACTTTACATTTTCTCTTTCTTTTTCCAAGAATGGCCTTTTTACGCTGTGACTGTCGCTTGCTACTGATTGTCATATCTTCATGTTTAAGAATAAATGTTTGGACTTATAAAAATAAACAGTAAGAGACTGATCGACACATCTGATGAAATGACAATCTTTTTCATAGATATAAAGGATGGGAAGGATGATATTAATAAGAGGAATATTGAATACTCAGCTATTTCTGTTTTTCTGTTGCCATTGTAACATGTAATTTCCTGTCGGATCAATGATATATCCAGTTTCTTTATTAGGTGTATTATCTACAACCTATAATTTTACATAGTTTATTTTACACAGGGATGGGTGTTAGACTGGATTTTTATTTCTAAAAAGAAAAGAGAGCAACAGGAAACAGCAAAAATGAAAAAACCAAGACAAACAAAAATTAAATACTGTAGTTCTTATGTTTACATTTCCATTTGTTTTGAAAGCTCCTTGTTTTGATATTTTCCCTTTTCTTCTTCATAAAAAGTGCAGAGCTACTGTTCTCCAGCAGATATTGAGTTATTACATGCCTATTTCTAGGGGGTTTGTTATATATCTTTATCCTGCAGGAATTATAGTAGTTACAAATGTACATGCCTTTTTCCTGGAGGAATTGAGTCATGACATGCCTTTTTCTAGCAGGAATTGAGTTTGTTACATGCTTTTTCTCTTTAGGAAATGAGTCATTACTTGCCTTTTTTCAGCAAAATAAAATTAAAAACAAATTATACAGGTTATGTTGACATTTCAGCGGGAAAATGCAAATTTTTATTCCATTGTTCCATCAAAACTTATAGCTCTGCACAGGTATCACAAAATGGTCAATTAAAATTATTGTTATTTTTTTTACCAATTTGACATTTTATTGTGACTGTCTCTTATTTGTAAGGGATCCTGATTTAAGAGTTGAATATTATATTCTGGATGTGCAATTTGCTTGCTTAGATTCTATATATTTGTGTGTCAGATTCATTGAAATTTGTATGTAGTGTCATCATTCTAGCTATAACATCAGAAAACTTTTATTCCTAAATTTGATCAACAATTACATACATTTTTCCATTATTACCATTTCAAAAGATATTCTATAATATTACATGATTAAATTAACAGAATTGTATGTCAGGGTCGTGTGAATTACATTTAAAACGAAACTATTTAAGTAATATGCATGAATTCCCTGTGCGATAAGACTTCTTTAATTATCATGCAGTTTTTTTCTGATATTTGTGATTCTCCATAGCACATGCTATTTCTTGTACTTTTAACATTCATTTTACCCAGCAGAAATCATCTTTCATTTAGTTAAATAGAAAAAACCTGGCCTGAACAGCACTATGTTGATTGAATGTCTTAATTACACGTTTGATGCTTATAAAGTCTATTAGAACAATCAATATTGGAAATAATAAGAACAAAGTGACTGCTTCAGAAGTTGTCAATTACTACTTTGTGATCATAATCAGCTTTACAGGTATTGGGCATGTTTTCAGCATGACTACATGTTCAACAGTTGTATTAAATGAAGGAAATAACTGTTTCCTTTCAGGAGCAGCTTAAAGTAGTTAGTAAATGGTGAATCAGTCAGCAGCAGAAAGGACTCTTACTTGTCATTTTATAAGTAGGCACAAAGGCAATTAAATATTTTTCTAAAGCTCATCTTCTTTTATAATGATGCAAAGAAAATTTTTCACTGAACAACAAACATTGGATTAAAAAAAAGTGAAATTAAAAATGTGCTTAAAGCTAATTTGTTGCAATCAGATTTGCACATATTGAAACAGTCATCAGTCATGATATCATTAGCACATCATGTGAATAATTTTCACATTGCATGGCACATGTTAAATAGTTTTCAGACATGTCACTTCGATAAACCTCAAACAATCCTTACTGGTACATTTCAAATAAAAAGTCTATAAAAAGTCCTTAATTAGACATGTCATGTGTACATTACAATATGAACAATCCTGATAAAATAAAACAGTCTTTAGACAGATCCCCTTTTAAACTAAACAGTTATTGTAGATATCACTGGATAAACTAAACAGTCTATGGTTCCAGATGAACTTTACAGTCTTTGTACATGCATGTTACTAGAACTTGATGAACTAAATTGTTTTTGTGATAATTGGCCAGCTGATAAACTAAAAAATCTTAGAATTGAAATGTCACCTCATAAATTAAACAGTTGCAATGGAAATGTCAATTGATAAAGTTGAAAGTCTTTAGACATGTCACTTGATAGACTAAACAGTTGTAACGGAAATGTCAATTGATAAAGTTAACAGTCTTTAGACATGTCACACGAAAAACTACAAAAAACATGTAAACAGTTGTAATGGAAATGTCAATTTATAAAGTTAACTGTCACTAAATAGGTGACATGTCTAAAAGCAGTTTACTTTATAAATTGACAGTTCTATTTTAACTGTTTAGTGACTGTTAAGTTTATCAATTGACATTTTTATTGCAACTATTAACTTTATAAATTGACAGCGTGTACATGTAGCAACAGTAAAAGTCCAAATAAAAATATGCTACACAGAGACTAGACATATATCATATGAAGAACTACATGTATACAGTCTTTATGCATCACCTCATAATTATAACTAACAGGTATTTAGACTAAACACCTGGTAAACTATACAGTCTATGAGCAAGTCACTTGACAATAAAAGCAAACTGGCAGTTCCAAACTAGTAACTTGGGTCTCATTGCTTAATTGTTTAGTTCCTTGGTTATTGGGGAAACAAATGCAACTACAGAAATGGATGTAACATGCCTTTAAATATTTTTTTTGTCTCACACAGGACATAATGAATGTCAATATAAAGAAATGATAATTAATACACCAAAATCAGTGGCGATCACTTTACTGGCAGCCATTTTGTTTTTGAATCTGACATTTCATTCATAAATTTGAAGGAATTACAGCATACCTGTCTAAGCTAAGGTAGTTGGCACTGAAGATGGTTAGGGATGTCATGTTGAATGATGAAGTTACTACAGCTGTTATCATTGAACTATGGTAAATTAAATTTTGTAAAGGGTTAGCAGCTAACATGATGTAACAGTATGTGATGTGTTAAATTGTCCATTCAGTTGTCTGTCTACATATCAATTAACTACTTATTTCCTACTGTATATTACTTCATTTACAAATGTTTCTCTGTCATTACAACATGTCTTATTTACTTGATGAGAATATAAATACATTTCAGTTATCATAAATAGTCTTGAAAGTTTTTCTTTCTAGCAGACCTGTCAAGTTTTGAAAATTACCTTGTGTGAGATTTGCCACAATTGTCAAAGATCAAACAATCAAGGGACTTTGCTGCCAATTTTGGACAAGCTTCGCATAAGTTTCTTGCAGATCACTTCTGACTTTACAGGTCTGCACTAGTTTTGAAGATTTTTTTCTGACTTAAATTTTATAATTCCCTTCTTAGATGGATAGGGCATCTAGACTGGTTTACAAATTTCCATCTGACCCTGCCTGTTTATACCCCCACAAACAAAGTTTGGGGGGGGGGGTATATAGGAATCACCCTGTCTGTCTGTCTGTCCGTCCGTCCGTCTGTCCACACTTCTCGTAAGTGCAACTCCTCTTAAACCACTTGAAGGATTTTGATGAAACTTTACACAAAGGAAGGACACTATATGGAGATGTGCTTGAAGGAATATAATTATTGTCTGAAACCAGGAAGGGGAGATAATCCGACTTTGACTTTTCGTTGATTCCCCATGTATGAGTTACCTCGTAAGCGCAACTCCTCTTAAACCACTTGAAGGAATTTAATGAAATATTACACAAAGCAAGAACAATATATGGAGATGTGCATGAAGGAATATAATTATTGTCCGAAACCAGGAAGGGGAGATAATCCGACTTTGACTTTTTGTTGATTCCCTATATATGGGTTACCTCGTAAGTGCAACTCCTCTTAAACGACCAGAAGGATTTTGATGAAACTTTACACAAGGGAAGGACACTATATGGAGATGTGCATGAAGGAATATAATTATTGTCAAAAACCAGGAAGGGGAGATAATTGGACTTTGACTTTTTGTTGATTCCCTATATATGGGTTACCTCGTAAGTGCAACTCCTCTTAAAC
>MJUU01003238.1:0-14547 GCA_002080025.1 Modiolus philippinarum | reverse complement strand
CACAATGGTCCTTAGGTGGTCCCATCCAAAAAATGTATCTGGTAGGTCCGTACCTCATCCAAGATGGCCCCCATCTGGAACATAGTTTTTACATTGGCCCTATTGATTTTAAGGGGAACCCCTGCCCAAATTTTTGAATTTTTATTTGAAAAGTGGTCTGCATGTTTTAATTTCAGCACTATGTATTACTTTAATTATAAGGGGAACCCCTGCCCAAATTTTTTTTGAATGGTGTTCTGTTATGGGTTGTAATGGATGGTGGATCTTTCGGTTGCCATGGAAACCAAACCAGAATACTGTAATTTTAGAAAAAAAAGTATTCTGCTAAATGTTATTTTTCGTTTTTCCTATTGGAAATGCCTTTTATCTATGGCAGCCATGGTCCAGGTGAGCGATATAGGCTCTTGAGAGCCTCTTGTTTTCATCCCAAAGATTTACCATTGGCATTGAAATAAAATTTGTTTGCTATTTTTACAACCACCCACATGAAGTGGCAAGGTATTATGTGATACCCTCAATGATACCCTCTGTGGTGTTTCCGTCCCATCGTTCATCTGTCCGTCTGTCTGTCCCCGAAGGTTTCCGACAGATAACTTGTGAACGAAATAACATAAGGTCTTCAAACTTGGTATATAACTTATTTACTGTGAAGTCATTTAAATTCGTGGGTATTAATTTTTGTGGGTAGAGAAAAAAAGACATTTCGTGGTGTAAGTAAATTTGTGGATTGCCACCTGTTCCAAAAATATATTTTTTTTATTTAAACTAATAAAAAAAATCTAAAATTCATGGCTTTTAAGTACTAACAGTATTGATGTCATAACACCGAAACTTAGAACTGTACCTGTAATTAAAGTGTCACTTGTAATTAACAATTCATAGTAATGTGTAGATATTATGTTATTAGGTAATCATCTGACATAACCTTATTCAATTCGTTATTTATAAATAGAGACCTGTATTGATTGCAAAATAAACATACCCTTTTCAGTAGAACATAATTAAAATTATAAAAGTTTAACTAATAATATCTCATCAAAGGTTCTTGTCCAAACTTCTAAACTGGAAATCAACACTTCAGCGTAATTAAAAACAAAACAGGAAGCCAGTTACCACTAACTTGTAATTTGGAAAACACTTCAAAATAAAGCATATGAACTTATTTTGCTGCTATTAAAGGTTCAAGAGACTGTATATCTAAACCTTTTTGGGATATATCAGGTTGTGTAGGGCTCAGGTACAAGTGCAAGGTTTATGGCCTTCATTGATCAGGATCCTTCATTATGTTCATTCACTTGTGTGAATGAACATAATGAAGCTTGCACAAGAAAATCATATTTCGTTGAGTATTTGAATTCGTGGTTCGAGGACACCCAAGAAAACCACGAAAATTGGTACCCCACAAATTAAAATGAATTCACAGTACCACAAAACTAAGGCCAAGTTCGATTTTGGTTCAGAAGTATAAGGGGTTCTGGAGTTATGTCCCTTGAAACTTTGAAATTTTGCGAATTTTAGGGTTTCCAACTGATAACTTGTGAATGAAATAATATATTGTCTTCAAACTTGGTATGATTCTTGTTTATTATTAAACTCAGGCCAAGTACAATTTGGGTTCAGAGGTCCAAGGGGTTCTTGATTTATGCCCTTTGAAACTGAAATTTTGGGAATTTTAGGGTTTTCCACTGATAACTTGTGAACAAAACAATATATTGTCTCCAAACTTAGTATTTAGCTTGTTTATCATAAAAAACAGGCCAAGTTTGATTAGGGGTTCAGAGGTCCAAGGGGTTCTGGAGTAATGCTCCTTGAATCTTTGAAATTTTGTGAATTTTAGGGTTTCAGACGAATAACTTGTGAATAAAATAATATATTGTCTTCTAATTTGGTATGGAAGTTGTTTACCATAAAACACAGGCCAAGTATAATTTTAGCTTCAGAAGTTCACAGGGATCTGGAGTTATGCCTCTTTAAATTTTGAAATTTTGTCTTGCATGGGGGTATCATGTAATGCATCATTACTTATTTTTATGAATGGTACATAGCAAACAGCTACAATTTGTTTATAGGGTGTCCATTCTGATACTTGCAGAATGTCTTTCTTGTTTAAGATTTTTAAGATTTTGTTTTTTAAGAAGAAAAAGAACCATTGGGAATTTCAGATACTTGAACTTTGATTGTTTGAATATTTCAGGTTTATTAATTCCTTTTTACAGAAGAATCTACTCACTATTGAATCTGCAAATTATGTTAAAATTTTTATTAAAAACTAAATATGCTGAGAAAGCCAATCTATGGCAAAGGAGTAGGTTTGCATAGTTGCCAACCATTCCGGATTGCCCGGAATGTTTCCGAAAAATAAAGGCCGTTTCCGCATTCCACATTTCAGCCTGTCCATTCCGGATTGACCCTTCAATTTAAAAATAATAAATTGACTAGCTATAGGAAAATGTTGTAGGCACACATCGAAAATGATGTTTCATTTGATTAAAGTACTTTGGCTTTATATATGTCCTGTATCAGATGTATGAAGTTTAAATCTCCTAGAAAACCTGTACACAACTGTATGGGTCTTGCTAGGGCTACCGAAGTGCGTCGGATGCTTTTATTTTTACGAAGTGTGCAAACTGGTCGCAAATAATGACATAGCCTTAAAAATTTATCTGACCACATTATTCAAAACTTACCTTACTTATGTTTATTGCCTGGGCCATCTGGTAAAGCATCAGTTTTCAGGGGCGCTATACAGAACAGCGGGGCATGTCCCCGTGTGTTAGGGAAATGCTCTGCGCATGATGGATAGCCATGTTACAAGAGAATTCTTACCGTGAATAATTGCAGCCAGAATTGGTAGAAATACGCCGCATGCATTATAAGAACAGAACCTTCTGTTTTTCTCGCACAAGGGTAGACTGTTGGAAGCGTATAAACGGCTAAATTTCCTGCCCCTACCCATTTCTCCTATTTTTGCAGTGACAATCAACATTTGTCTCAGTTGTCTTTAAACCTTAATATCTTTCTTCTTTTATTTTTATTTTTTTTCAGAGCTAACTTGTTTTAGTACTCGTATACCTGACTCCATGGACCTGAATCTGTTTTCACGAGATCAGGCTACAGAGCTACCGAGCGCGTCCCAAATTTTAGTCAGGTCAAGACCTCGAACCATTGTAGCCAACCTGTGGAGCCACGCTCCATGCAGTATAGAGACTCCTTCTATTTTTTATCAGTAAAGCAGAGTCATTTGGTCTCGTAGAGAATGCTAAATTTCCTGCCCCTACCCATTTCTTCCCTCTCATCGTTGCAATCAAAACTCGTTACCCCAGTTTTTAGTCAACTTTATTTCTATCTTCTGTACTTGTTATAATCTTTTGAATTGTTTTATCTGTTCTTCTCTTGATATATATACCTGAAGTATTGCTCACCGGATGTTTAAACAAGTAAATGTATAAATTAAATACCTGACATGCCAGTATTGCTAAAATGACGTAAAATGATAACTAACATGATGAAGCAGATTTCAAGCAACGGAGATAAATGCACTTCCTGGTACTTGAATCGGTTTTCAGGAATACGGCTTCAGAGGCACCGGGTGCATTGCCAGGTCGTGAATAGAGAAATGCCTTGTCTATGCGTGGTATTCGGATCTCAATTCGGAAAGCCTGAATTATCGTAGCCAAATTGTATGGAGAAACGCCACGTCCTATGCAGTATTAAACACCTTTAATGTTACTATAACGAGAGCAGACTCGCATGGGATTGTGAAGATTGCCTTATTTCCTGCTCCTATCCATTTATCCTATATTTCAGTGGCTATCAATACTAGTTGCCCCGATTGTGCCTTTCAACTTAAAATCTTTCTACTAATACATAAAAAATATTTTTGAAACGATTAATTTGTTGTCATGACAAATTCAACCTGAAATAGTGCTCACAGAATGTGAAATTCTTATTAATGAATTAAGTTTGAGAAACACCACGTCCCATGCAGTATTAAATCCCTTTTTATTTCTGACTTCGGGTTGGAAATAGTGCTTAATTTCCTGCCCCTACCCATTTTCAAGCGATATTCGAAAATTGTTGTCCCTTGCACCTTTATTTCTTTCCTCATTTCAAACATAATGTTATGAAATGATCAACTTTTGTTCGCCCTGATATGGTTTAAATATAGATCAATAGATGTGAAACTCTAACCAATAAATAAAAAAAATAGCTTAAAGGAATGACATCTGTTCTCTTTTTCAGCAATTAACCAAATCCGCCTAAACACACGTGTAGGGTACATAAATGAACGTAAGCAACGTCTGTGGCAAAAACTACTCTTTCAAGGTAGAAACTACGCTTTTATTCGTCTGGGACTACTCTTTCGCGCTAAAATAGGTATATAGATCTGTACCCTGCAGAACGTAACATTTGCATTTTTGATATGGGCATTTGACATGGCCATTAAATCAGCATTGAACGACATGTGTCATCAGACGTACAATGTCCAGCCACATCGGTTTGTGCATTATATTAAAACGTTTTTCAATCCGAGTTGTACTTGTCTGAATGAGACAATATGATACATGTATCCTTTCTTTGTATCATTACCTTTCTAAGGTGGTCTCAAAAGATTTTCACGGATTCCGCAAAACAATGGTTATTTCCGCATTTTCAATGGCATGTTTCCGGATTTGGTAAGTTGGGGTTGGCAACTATGGGTTTGGAAAGGCCACATAATGGCCCAAAAATTGAAGAAGAGCTTAAGAAAAATCTGTGGTGGTTTTTAAACTCTACAATGTATACTTTACTCAATTCAATTGGT
The DNA here is from genome assembly GCA_002080025.1 of Modiolus philippinarum. Taxonomy (NCBI): domain Eukaryota; kingdom Metazoa; phylum Mollusca; class Bivalvia; order Mytilida; family Modiolidae; genus Modiolus; species Modiolus philippinarum. The sequence continues at coordinate 9,743 of MJUU01003238.1, read as the reverse complement.
TTTGGGGTATTAATTCAACTTAATTGATTAAATAGTCCACACAAACATAGCATAAATTGGGGAAATTCTTTAAACGTGCTGAAAAGGGTAGATTTTTTGGGACATTTTTGTCATTTTTAAAATTGGCCAATCATGTGTACACTAACAAGCTTTATAATTGTGTAAAATGGTAAATTACAACTTGCATATAAATATTTTGAATGTACACATGGTTGGCCACTTCTGTTTCAGTCAAAGAGCAATAAGAAATGTCGAAAATTCAACAATTTTGAAAATTTTGCCTTTTTTGGCTAATTTTTTGGCCTTATTTCTAGGATCCCAGTAGTATTCTTTGCAATATGAACATTAATTTATGAAATGCAACCATTTTACTTTATTGAAACAATCAGACAATAAAGCTTTGACAAATTTTCCAAAATGAGTAAAATAAGAGGGCCAAAAATGGCCCTTACCGAACCTGGTCCTTTCCCTACTTGAAAAAAATTGGAATCTCCCTATTTGGGGCTAAGAAATATGACACCTATGCTTATTTCTATTAAACCCCCACTTGACAAATGAGATACCAGTATATACAGAGACATACAAAAAGTATTCGGTCACTCCCTTTTTTCACTATATATTCTATGTAAAATCACATTTTTTCAAAAAATTATTAAGAAGCCATTTCTTATCCGAATTCGTTAAAATTTGCACCATAAAAAAGAAAATTAAATCAATTTTCATTGTTTATTTGGATGTAATTCTCTAAATTGTCATTTCAGAGAACAGATGATTTAAACACAAAGTAAAAATATGACGTCATATTTTTACTTGCACAAAGAAGGATTTTCCACAACAAAAATGTTACTTTCTGTTTAAATGACTGAAACTTTAAAACTATTACTTATAAAATTAATTCTAAATTATCCATATAAACTACATGAAATTATCTAACTAACAGTGAAAACTATATCAAATTTGGATAAGAAATGGCTTCACAATAATTTTTTGAAAAAATGTCGTTTTATACGAAATATATAGTGAAAAAACTCAGTGACCGAATACTTTTTGTACGTCTCTGTACATGTATTATAATACACTTGTACATCTTTCTTTCACATCCTCTGTCTTCCATTACTTCTTTGATCTTTTTCACAAATTTTCCGCTCCATCTGAAAGGATTTCTTAAACAAATGATACTATGCTTTTTTTTTAAATGAGTTGTGTATCTTTAGCTATTTTAAGTACATTCCAATATCAGCTTCCTGTTTGATGTGACTGAATTTTTACTGTATTGGTCATAATGCTAAAGTTTTCCCCATGAAATTCTCCACATTGTCTTAAGAGATTCATTTGAAATTCTTTCTGCTGCTTTTTTATTTGTGTGTTGCAAGCATTTTTTGTTGCTCTTTTATATCCAATGCCTGGTTGACAGGATTTTGAAAATTTTGTACAAGTGGGGGTATGCTTGGCATGACAACACTTCTAACTTCATGTTGTATATGTTTTCAGGAATAAGATATATGGTGAGTTCACAGGAAAACTTACAGAAGGATCAAATTGGTGCTATACAGAAAAAATTGGAACAATGTCGGAACCAAGAAAATAATCCTGATAGTGAAATGTAAGTTTAATAATAGGGTCTGTAAATTTAGTCATGAGACAGCATGATTTCATGATAAAATTGAAATTCAAAAATGTTTCCAGCCAAAATATGATGTTTTTAGATTATGAAGTTCAAATTTTTGTTTGAAGCGTCATATTATTTTGTTAAAAATGTAACTGCCGGGTACAATTTATGGTCCTGTAAGTTTCAAAATTGAACGAGACTTACAGACCCTATACATGTATGATGTAGTTTTGCATATAACTGGACAGTTAACAAATCAACAATAGAAGAGTGCCTAAGGAAATAAAAACATGTCAGCCACATACATGTACATGTAAATGAAAGTCCAGATACACTGCAAAAACTAGAAAAATAGAATAAGTACACACAAAGGAGACATCGACAAAAATATAAACATCACATTAAAAACTAAAGCACACTGTGGAAGTACTTTTATTCTTGGACATCAATTTTCGTGGTTTTCATAAATATCACTATTTCTAGGGAACTTAAATTAGTGATTTCCAATTCTGTGCATTAAATTCTAGGGAAAATACATCTCGTTGGGAACTTAATTTTGTGGTTGAAACGAACCACGAAATCACGAAAATTGGAACCCCACGAACAATAGTAGTTTCACAGTATACAGTATCATCTTCTCACCTCAAGTCATTGAGGTCCATGTCTTTCCCCACAAATCCTTGACAAATTTGGCTTAGATTCTTAGAAGCAAATTAATGAACCAATAAAAACAATCAAAATTGATTAAGACAAATTTTCATTGAATTGTCTGGTTGCATTTGATCTAGACAGGTAGCACAGGAAATGTATATTGACGTCTATCCACATCTCTATGGCTTATTTAGTTGCTTATCGCTGTAGAGAAGCTGGGAAATAAAACCAAAATATGTCAAGGGTTTGTGGGAAGGACATGGACCTCAAACACACAACTTGGGAAGTTGACATAGTGTGGACTCTCATTAAAATTGAATGTGACAACACTTGTGCTTCAAAATTATAGATTCCCTGTTGTAATGGCTTTCTGGAACAACTAGCATAGACACAGTTATAAAATACATTTTAAAGCAGATTTATACTTTATTAACCCATTTCATCCGGCGGCTAATTTCAACAATCATGCATTTTCATTTCTTTGCAAATTTATGCAAATTAGATGCAAATGAGTTGATGCTTGATGAAGCTGATGCTGCCATAAGATAAAGTTAAGTATGACGAGCTGGNAAAGCACCGACGCCCTGCAGAAAAAGGCATTTTTTGACGATTTTTACCTCTAACAGTCAACCTGGAAGTCCTGAAGTAAGGTCAGGTACTCTAACTTTCTTATCAGTAGTTAGTACTCTTATCACGTGTCTTGTGTTAGAATTGTGACTCAGGTTGTTCGAAGATAACGTTGGCTAGAGATGTTTATGGAAAGCCGGTACGGTCAAAAATGCTAAATTTGTGATTTTTCACCTTGGAAGGGCCCCAGTTACTCCTAGCTTGTATTTGTTTTATTGGTGTGTATTTTTTCTGCATCTTTTATTTATGTAGGTGTAATATACAGCTAAAATTTTCTAAGTTTTAGGTTCCTCTCGTGTCTGAAATCTCGTTTTCTGTTACCCACCCCTCTTAAATTTCTGAGAATTTCAAGTCTGTATGAGCCACACGTCAGTTTAGTGGCCGTAATTTCTAGGAAACGGGTAATTACAACCTCTTTCTATGAAAACTTTTGAAAGAGGCTTGTCAGCTGAAGAATTATAACAAAAGAATTTGAATTCAGATCTATGGTGGGCCAAACTGGACACTAATGCAGGTTTTATTCAAACTACGACTGGAGTCGTATTCAGGAAAGAAAGGGTTAACAAAAAACTTTATAAAAAAAAAACTAATAGACCAAGTAATTTGCTGTCATTTCTTACTTCTATTCACCGTTGTACATGGAATTTTTAGTGCTGTTGTCATATTGTGATTAGAAACTTGTTGAGATGAATATATATCCACTGTTGAAGACAGCTTTTATAGTAGACCCTTTCTCTTGTTGACTGTTGTTATTAAATATTTTGTTTTGAAGATATTGTATAATGTGAAGCTGTACTGTTATTTATTTTATTAGTTATAAAAGAAAACTCCAGGAGATGCTTGATGATGAAGATGAAATACAGACACAAAAAAGGATGAAACTTGAAGAAGTTAGTGAGCAATATATCCCTCATTGTTTAAGATTAGGCATTGGTGGATCCAGACTTTCTGCTAAGGGGGCCCGCCCCAAAATATTTAAAAAAAAGGGGGGGGGGGCAGGAACCTAATTTTCCAAAAAACCCTAGGAATTTCAAATATTTTCCAACCTAAAGATGGGTGGGGGCAGGGCACCTGGGCCCCTTTAATACCCCCTAGGAACAGCTTCCTTTGAAAGATGAAATATAAACGGTATTCCTCATTGTTTGAGGGGAGGAGAAGGATTTAACAGTGGATACTTTATGTTGTATTTATGAGATTTTTAACTCACCTGGCCTGAAAGGCCATGTGAGCTTTTGCCATCACTTTGCGTCCGTCGTCCGTCAATAATTTAAAAAATCTTCTCCTCTGAAAGTGCTGTCAGAGCCAATTGTAACCAAACTTGGCCTGATGCATCACCAGGGTATGGAGTTTCAAAATTGTGTTCGATTAGTCCGAAGACCAAACAACATGACTGTTGTTACTGAAAATAGAACATGGGGGTAAATTGCTGGTTTTTTGCAAATAACTCAAAAACCGTTACAGATATAAAAAATCTGACATAGGGATAAAAGTGATCAGCATAGCAAGATCTACCTGCCCTGCAATTTTTAATAAAATCCGAAAACCCGTTTTGGAGTTATTGCCCCTTTTCCGTAAAATTTTCAAAATTTGAGCGTTTTTTATTTTTTATTTCAAAAAGTGTAATAGATAGAGGTCAAGTGTATATTGCAAAAAGGTTCAGCATATCAAGATCTACAAACCCTGAAATTTTGAAGAAAATCCTTTTTTCACGGAATTTTCAAAATTTTCATCTTTTTAGCTCACCTGGCCTAAAAGGCCATGTGAGCTTTTGCCATCACTATGCGTCTGTCGTCCGCCTTCCGTCCGTCCGTCTGTCCGTCTGTCAACAATTTCAAAAATCTTCTCCTCTGAAACCACTGGGCCAAATGTAACCAAACTTGGCCTGAATCATCACCAGAGTATGGCTTCTCAAAATTGTGTTCGATTAGGCGGTAGGTCAAACAACATGGCCGCCGTTGCTAAAAATAGAACATAGGGGTAAATTGCAGTTTTTTGGCCAATAACTCGAAAACCGTTACAGATATCAAAAATCTGATGGGAGTAAAAATGATCAGCATGGCAAGATCTACCTGCCCTGCAATTTTGAAGAAAATCTGAAAACCCATCTCGGAGTTATAGCCCTTTTTCCGTTCAATTTTCAAAATTTTTGCATTTTTTATTTTTTATTTCAAAAAGTGTAACAGATAGAGGTCAAGTGTAAATTGCAAAAATGTTCAGCATATCAAGGTCTACCTACCTTGAAATTTTGAAGATAATCCATAAACCCTTGTAGGAGTTATTGCCCTTTTTTCACCGAATTTTTTAAATTTTCGTATTTTTCATCTATCATTTCTAAAACTATAGAAGATGAAGGTCAAGTGTAAACTGATGAAATGTTAGCCATGCTGTGGCGACTTTTAAACTGATGTTGAAAATTATTCCCTGACCGCCATTTTCAAAATGGCTGCCCCAAAAAAGGCGGGAAAATTCAACATTGTCCGATTTCAATGAAATTTGGTTTCCAAATAGATATTGATGTTGCAACTTCAAAACAGGTGTTGAAAATTGTTCGTTGACCGCCGTTTTCAAAATGGCAGCCAAAAAAGGCGGGAAAATTCAACACTATCCAATTTCAATGAAATTTGGTTTCCAAATGGATATTGATGTTGCGACTTCAAAACCGGTGTTGAAAATTGTTCGTTGACGGCCATTTTCAAAATGGCCTCCAAAAAAGGCGGGAAAATTCAACATTGTCCGATTTCAATGAAATTTGATTTCTAAATAGATATTGATGTTGCGACTTCAAAACCAATGTTGAAAATTGTTTGTTGACTGCCTTTTACAAATGATGTCTCGACTTCAAAACTGGTGTCGAAAGTGGTCCTTAGCAAGAACGTTTTTGTCAAAAAAAGCCCAACAAAGAAATATAGTAAAACATGATCAGACTTAAAAAACAGTTCAAGATATTGGAGGTGTTCGAGCTACAAAAGTTTGAGAAACTGAAGATCAACTGTATAACTAGTTTGTCTTTTATTTCCAAAACTATAGAAGATGAAGGTTAATTGTAAATTGATAGAATGTTTGCCATGCTGTGTGGATTTCAAAACTTGTGTTTAAAATTGTTTTTCAAAATGGCGGCCAAAAAAAGACGGGAAAATTCCACATTGTTCGATTTCAATGAAATTCAGTTTCCAAATAGATATTGATGTAGCGACTTCAAAACTGGTGTTGAAAAGTGTTTGTTGACGGCCATTTTCAAAATGGCCACAAAAAAAGGCGGGAAAATTCAACATTGTCCGATTTGAATGAAATTTGGCTTCCCAATAGGAATTGATGTTGCAAATTCAAAACCGACGTTAAATACATGTATTGTTCGTTGACCACCATTTTCAATATGGCTGCCAAAAAAGGTGGGAAAATTCAACATTGTACGATTTCAATGATAGTTGGTTTCCAAAGAGATATTGATGTTGCAACTTCAAAACCGTTGTTGAAAAGTGTTTGTCTATTGCCATTTTCAAAATGGCTGCCAAAAAAGGCGGGAGAATTCAACATTGTTTGATTTCAATGAAAGTTGGTTTCAAAATAGATATTGATGTTGCGACTTCAAAACAGGATTTGAAAATTGTTTGTTGACTGCTATTTTCAAAATGGGCGCCAAAAAAGGCAGGGAAATTCAACATTGTCCGATTTTAAATGAAACTTGGTTTCCAAATAGTTATTGATGTCGCAACTTCAAAACTGGTGTTAAAATTTGTATTGATGTCGCAACTTCAAAACTGGTGTTAAAATTTGTTCGTTTACAGCCATTTTCAGAATGGCTGCCAAAAAAGAAGAAAATTCAACATTATTTGATTTCAAGAAATTGGTTTCCAAGTGGATATTGATGTTGCGACTTCAAAACCTGTGTTGAAAATTGTTCGTTGACTGCCATAAAAGGAGGGAAAATCCAACATTGTCTGATGTCAATGAAATTTGGTTTCCAAATGAAATTGATGTTGGGACTTCAAAACCGGATTTGAAAATTGTTTGTTGAGGGCCATTTTCAAAATGGCCACAAAAAAGGCAGGAAAATTCAACATAGTCTGATTTCAATGAAATTTGGTTTCCAAATTGATTTTGTAACTGAAAAATATGGTGTTGAAAATTGTTGTTGACTTCCATTTACAAAATGATGTCTCAACTTCAAAACCTGTGTCTAAAGTGGTCCTTAGCAAGAACATTTTTGTTAAAAAAAAGTCCAACAAAGAAATATAGTAAAACATGATGAGACTTAAAATACAGTTCAAGATATTGGTGATGTTCGAACTACCAAAGTTCAACTGTATAACTTACAATGTTAGCTTGATTGTTGCAACTGAATGCCAGGTGAGCGATACAGGCTCCTGGGAGCCTCTGGTTGAATTGTATTTTTAAAATCTCAAAGCATCAAAAAGAAATTCTATTGTCACAAATACATGTACATCGACAAAAGAGAACTGAAGCAAAAAAAGAAAAACATGGTTTCTAAAACAAATAATAATAATAAAAAAACAAGAAATTGAGTTTTCAGATGATACATCAGCACATAATATAGGCAATAATGGAACATTAACTTGATATAATACAAAATAAGGATGACACATACAAACTTGGGCCAAATATGGAGCTATTTCTAGCATTTTCAAAGTTTTGTGCTGAATTCTTATGTTGTGTTTCCGTCAAGTTTGTTTACAATTATCGTGCTCGTACTGCAACGTTAACAAACACGATTTGAAGTGTATATGTCGTGGTGGAAAAAGTGATTTTAAAAGATAAGCAAGCATCTTTAACTTGGCATGAATCCATCTTTTTCATGTAAGGAGACTCTAAAACATATTGCTGACATCACTGACAAAATGTTTACGGTCAGTGACTGTATGTCAACTGTATTTATATAGTCAATGGAATTCATTTTCACAAGTAGAGAGGTTGCAGTAGAAAAAAGTTTTTGATGTGGTAGAGTCAAACTTTGTACCTCTTGTAAACTATAATGTGTCGAAGTAAATTTTCAGTCCTGCTAAAATCCTGTTTCTTTGAATTATTATTACCCCTGAAGACTAGGTCTCTGTTAATTCAAAATCCTTTATTATTCATCAGTGTGAGAAAAAAAGGCATGGCAGTAGAATACCGAGGGAATGAAGGATTGCTATTTATAAAAAATTGAAGTCCAAAGAAATGACCAATACGTGAACTCCCATGAGACTGAGAGTGACATCAGGTGCTTTGGATAGGGGAAAGCATGTCCTGCTCCATCAACAGCAAAAAAAAAATAAAGGAAAAAAGACAATTTCCCACAAAGTGTCAAAGCTTTTATAAAAATATTTGAAGTCATGCATTTGGGAAAAAATCTTAACACAGAAAATGTGAACACATTTTCTTCAAATTTGTGGAATTAATCATTGGCCCACCTGACGGAGTGAGGGGTCTTATGTGATATCCCAAGTTTGCATCCAGTTAGGGAGAATGGTTAATTTCCATTCTTATGCAATGAAGGGATATAAAGTAAAGTAAAAATAAAGCAATGGAGCAATGCTTTTATTGTTGTTCTTCATTATGAAGTCACCATTAGGCTGTCAACAATGAGCTTTGCTCATACCTCATAGTATGTTCAAGTTTGCCCCTGGCACTGGTTTAAGCGAAATTCATTGCTAATTGTCGAGCAATTTGAATGACAGCAACTATATTGATATGCTTGTTGCGTTTAGGGATGACAGCTGCAATGCCTGACTTTGATGCATATCCGTTACCTACATTTGACTCTGTTAAGTAGAATGGTTAAAGTATACCCACTTTCTGACTTCTCTTACATCAACCATATTGGTTTTAATTTTGCATGATGCAATTTGGATGACAGCTAGCACTGCAATCAATGTTTTAGTTGCTGTCTATGGCCTACATTTTGTATAGAAGGCTAAATTTCCTGCCCCTACCCATTTCTCCCCTTTTCCAGTGGCAATCAAAAGTCGTTGCCCCGGTTGTCCCTTCCACCTTTATTTCTTTCTTCTTTTACTTACAATTTGTTTTGAATTGATTAACTTGTTCTCGTCCTGATATAGCTGAAATATTGCTCATTGGACGTTAAACTCTAACTAATCAATCAATCAATCAATTATACATGAGTGATTCAGGATGTATGGTTAAAGTTGATTACTGCTTACTTATATGTCCCTCATCATCCATATTCGAATGAGTGATGCTTTGGCTATGACTACCTCAATGCATACTTTGTCTAAGTACCAGTCTTGAACTTGCTATGAGGTATGAGTTAAGCTCACTGTTGAAGACCTCGTGGTGACTTCAAGATGAAGAACAACAATAAAAGCATTGTTCCATTGCTTTGTGTTACCATGTATTTGTAGAGACTTTGTCTCATTTGCATTTACTCCATATCCATTCATTGTTGATTTTAGTCCAAGTACCAAGTCGGGCTATCCAAAATTTCTATCGTAGTCTGTTTGTCTTTTGTCTTTTTTTAAATGTTTTTCATGCAGTTCCCAGGTAGATTGAGGCATGTAATTTTAATTTTCTGCCATTTTAGGTATTTACTGCCACACGTATCTTCCCTTCATTACTTTAGGATGCTGTCTAACTTACATTTTTACTCATGAGTGACTCTGTCAGGTAGAATGGTGAAAGTCCACACCCACTTACTGACATGTTGCAGATACACCTAGAGATGACAGTTTCAAAAAATGCCTCAGATGCTGTCTGTGACCTACTTGCTGTGTGTGAATTACTCTATTTTGAAAAAATGATTATAGTCTATTCCCCTTAACTGACATGTTCCACATGTGACCAAAAAATAAGGAACAGTTGACCAAAACAAAGATATATTCCAAGCAGTACAGGCTTATAT
>MJUU01003237.1:0-10217 GCA_002080025.1 Modiolus philippinarum | reverse complement strand
GATCTAAATAGAAAAGCCAAATTTCAGCTAAGGACAGAGCTATGCATGAGGGAGATACTCCTTAGTTTTAAACAAAATTTCGTAAATTTTAGATATCGCAAGTTTCAATACAATCGGTTTTCGGGTCAGCACCGAAGTACTGACTACTGGGTTGGTGAATACCCTCGGGGACTAACAGTCCACCAGCAGAGGCATCGGCCCAGTGGTAATAAATAACAAAATACCGAAGTTACCGTCAATTTATTTTCTGCATATGCGCATTTCGACAACTTATGTCTCATCAGTGCAGATTAAAACCAAAACATTTAGAAGTCCATTAACCAAAACACATGTTAAATCTGATAGAGGACAAATTATCAAAATGATCTAAATAGAAAAGCCAAATTTCAGCTAAGGACAGAGCTATGCATGTGGGAGATACTCCTTAGTTTTAAACAAAATTTCGTAAATTTTAGATATTGCAAGTTTCAAAAAAAGATGAAATAGCAAAGGATAAGACACAAGTTCAGAACATTACGAGGTCTTCTCCATTACAATTAGTACTGACAATATATAACAGTGTCAAGATACAATTGCTAAGAGTTAATTGAATGTAAAACATAACATAGCAGAATGTGAATTGAGTTGTCGTCGTCAAAAATGGCAACATAGGAATTTATAATATGTACTTGGATTATTCGTTTTAGACTGATGGTTCAGGTAAAATTACTTTTCACTTATATATCCTGCTGAATATATGCTGTTGTCCTAGAAAAGGCTACATGAAATTGTCAAAGTTTCATGTACACATAAAGATTTGATTAACGACTTTGAGAAGTCGTTTAAAGAGGTAAACCCAAAATATGTCAGACAATAAGCAAAAAACGGATATTGAGTAAATGTACATGAGACAAAGTCTAATAATACATGGTAAAACAAAGCAATGGAACAGCACTTTTATTGATGTTCTTCATCTTGAAGTCACCAACAGATAACTATGTTTTGCATTGGCCATGTAAATGAATAAATAAAATAATATTGCATTAGGTGTACAAATAAAACTTCAATTTTGTAAGCCAAAATTTCCTTTTTATGAAAATAATCACCCGACACCCAGTGCATCAATTTTAGATTCTCTGCTTAGTCTCTTAAAAGACTTGAGAAAGAAAAGTCAAAATTTTTAAAGGGAGTTAGCTCTTCTTGACTTTTTCTTTATATTTCTTTGATTGTTATACACTATACACTTAATGCTGAAAAAAATTGTAACGGTAGATTTTGTTTACATAACATCAATTTCGGTCAATATGGTTGTTCACAAGAAATAAGCATCCACTAGCGGTTGCACATGCATGCTGGAACGCTCTCTATATGACCCGTGCAAAAGCTAATATTGACTCATAACAACATTTATGGTCAATATGGCGCTATGGTGGAAATAAACGTCTATGTCCGGTTGCGAATGTTCGTTTCAATACTTTCTATAAGACCCAGGGTCTTATTTTGATTCATACCATAATTTCCGGTCAATATGGTGAAATAAACGTCATTCTGGTTGCATAGGCGCGATCTAATTCTCTCCATATGACCCGTGCGGAAGCTTATATTGATTCATAACGACATTTCCGGTCAATTTGGCGCCATGGTACAAATAAATGCCCACTTCCGGTTGCGAATGCGCGCTTCAATGATCTCTATAGGGCCCATGCAGGGTCTTATGTTGATTCATACCATCATTTCCGGTCAATATGGTGTCAAAGTGGAAATATACGTCACTCCCAGTTCACAGGCGAGCTCAAATACCTTCCAACCATACCCCTGTGTAGTCTTGTGATGTTTTATGACATCATTTCTGAACAAAATGACCATCTATTGCTTCAAATAGGATTACTTCCGGTGAAATCACACATTACTCTCAGCTCAATATACTACTTTTCCCACTTCCGGCTTAACATTATATAAATATATGTCATACAAGTATTTACGCTTCGTAATGCCGCTTTAACACTACGTGTTCCAATGAAAATGCTCCTTGTCTGGCTCCCCGTCAAATATCAGTTATAATAAAGCAGCTCATCCAACACGTTTTCTCCCTTACTCGTGTCCGAAGTCTTGGCCTCCATATTGAATCTATCCGCTGTTGTAAACACACCATCTCACCAGTTGGCATACCAAATCTTGTTCTGCACAGACGTTCTGGCACACTTTAGGGTGTTTGAAAGCTATAATCTAGCGCCAACCTTCATATGGGTCCTTTTAACGTAAAAACGAACCTTGCTGAGTAACTTATGATCCATATTTAGAGTTGCACGACTTAGATTCGTCTTAAGCTTTGATCGACATCGTGACTAAATAGTAAAAATCCATCGCTTTTAGAAGAAAAATAATTCGCACTCATCATTAAAACATACATAAAACCCTTCGCTTCTAGATGAAAAATACTTCGCTTTTGCACAAATAATCACTCGCATATTTTCATTATATTGGTTGTATTTCGACAAACATATTTTTTTTGTACACCAAATGGATACCGGCGGCCTTTTGAATGTTGTTACACATGTGCAAGGTAACATAATTGAATAATAATGTGTGATTTTATATTTTTTTATTTCATGAAGGACATTTAATATTTTTGAACAAAAAATTAAGTTTGAAACGTCAAAAACAAGTTCCAAATATGCCTTACGTAACCGTTTACTAAAAACGTGTGTCTTAATAAGCAAATAGAAACATCTTATCGTTAACAAAGCCATTGTGTCCATGTAATTTAGAACGATCGTCTGATATTTCCAGCAATGCAATCGATTTATAGGAAAAATTACTATCGGGAAGAGTAAAAATCACTGGACTCGATACGCGTATTCCTAGTGGTGCTCACTATTTACGACTTCAAACAGAATTCCAGATTATGACCTTGACCGTGACCGGAGATGGTTCAGAAATTGTAAGAGACATTTTGGGCATAATAATTCTTACGTGCAGAAAATACCTTTTGTCTACGAGTTATGGTTTTCTGCTAGAAAGTAAAAGATTATTTTTGATAAAATCTGTTTATCGTTTTTTTTTTTTTTGTTGAGTAGTATAATAACAAGAGGCTCTCAAGAGCCTGTATCGCTCACCTGGACCATGGCTGACATAGATAAAAGGCATTTCAAATAGGAAAAACCAAACATAAAATTAAGCAGAATACTTTTTTTTCTAAAATATCAGTATTCTTGTTTGCTTTCCATGGCAACTGAAAGATCCACCATCCATTACAACCCATAACAGAACAACATTAAAAAAATTGGGAAGGGGTTCCCCTTATAATCAAGGTAATACATAATGCTGAAATTAAAACATTCAGACCACAATTCAAATAAAAATTCAAATATCTGGGCAGAGGTTCCCCTTAAAATCAAAAGGGCTAATGTAAAAACTATGTTCCAGATGGTGGCCATCTTGGATGAGGTATGGACCTGCCAGATACATTTTTTTTGGATGGGACCTCCTAAGGACCATTGTGGCTTAGTTTGGTTCTAATTGGACCCGCAGTTTCTGAGAAGAAGATCTTTGAATGTATATTATAGGGTCCAATGTTAAAACTATGTTCCAGCTGGCGGCCATCTTGGATGAGGTACAAATCATCTAAGGACCGTTGGGTCTAAGTTTGGTCATAATTGGACTTGTAGTTTCTGCGAAGATCTTTGAATGTCTTTTCCATAGGGTCCAATGTTAAAACTATGTTCCCTGCTGGCGGCCATCTTGGATTAGGTATGGACCTGTCGGATACCTTTTTTGGAAGGGACCATCTAAGGACCATTGTGACTAAGTTTGGTTATTATTGGACTGGTAGTTTCTGAGAAGGAAATCTTTGAATGCTTTTCCATAGGGTCCAATGTTAAAACTATGTTCCTCGCTGGTGGCCATCTTGGATAAGGTACGGACCTGTCAGATTTCTTTTTTAGAAGAGACCATCTAAGGACCATTTTGTCTAAGTTTGGTTATAACTGGACCGGTAGTTTCTGAGAAGATCTTTGAAAGTCTTTCCCATAGGGTCCAATGTTAAAACTATGTTCCCCGCTGGTGGCCATCTTGGATTAGGTACGGACTTGCCGGATACCTTTTTCGGAAGAGACCACCCAAGGACCATTGTGACTAATTTTGGTTATAACTTGACTGGTAGTTTCTGAGAAGAAGATCTTTGAAAGTAATTTCCATATGGTCCAATGTTAAAACTATGTTCCCCGCTGGCGGCCATCTTGGATTAGGCACGGACTTGCCAGATGCATTTTTTGGAAGGGACCATCTAAGGACCATTGTGACTAAGTTTGTTTATAATTCAACTGGTAGTTTCTGAGAAGAAGATCTTTGAATGTCTTTTCCATAGGGTTCAATGTTAAAACTATGTTCCCTGCTGGCAGCCATCTTGGATTAGGTACGGACCTGTCGGATATCTTTTTCGGAAGAGACCATCTAAGGACCATTGTGTCTAAGTTTGGTTATAATTGGACTGGTAGTTTCTGAGAAGAAGATCTTTGAATGTCTTTCCCATAGGGTCTAATGTTAAAACTATGTTCCACACTGGCGGCAATCTTGGATTATGTACAGACTTCCCGGATACCTTTTTTAGAAGGGACCATCTAAGGACCATTGCGACTAAGTTTGGTTATAATTGAAGTGGTAGTTTCTGAGAAGAAGATCTTTGAATGTAATTTCCATAGGGTCCAATGTTAAAACTATTTTCCTCGCTGGCGGCCATCTTGGATTACGTACGGACCTGTCGGATACCTTTTTTGGAAGGGACCATCTAAGTACCATTGTGCCTAAGTTTGGTTATAATTGGACTGGTAGTTTCTGAGAAGAAGATCTTTGAATGTCTTTCCCATTAGGGTCTAATGTTAAAACTATGTTCCACACTGGCGGCAATCTTGGATTATGTACAGACTTCCCGGATACCTTTTTTAGAAGGGACCATCTAAGGACCATTGTGACTAAGTTTGGTTATAATTGAAGTGGTAGTTTCTGAGAAGAAGATCTTTGAATGTAATTTCCATAGGGTCCAATGTTAAAACTATTTTCCCCGCTGGCGGCCATCTTGGATTACGTAAGGACCTGTCGGATGCCTTTTTTGGAAGGGACCTTCTAAGGACCATTGTGCCTAAGTTTGGTCATAATTGGACTGGTAGTTTCTGAGAAGAAGACCTTTGAATGTCTTTTCCATAGGGTCCAATGTTAAAACTATGTTCCCCGCTGGCGGCCATCTTGGATTAGGTACGGACATGCCGGATATAATTTTAATGGGGACAACCCAAGGACTATTGTGACCAAGTTTGGTCCCAATTGGCCCAGTAGTTTCAGAGGAGCAGATCTTTGAATGAAAAGTTTACGACGGACGGACAGACGGACGGACGACGGACGGACGGACGCCGGACTCCAAGTGATGGCAAAAGCTCATCCTGGCATAGCCAGGTGAGCTAAAAATGATAAATATTAAAATTTGAAACGCATTAATGGTATTTTACTGACTACTATCCCAAAACCACTATTGCCAAACCCCTAACAATGTCCAGCTGAAATTAGCCAAATTGGTCCGAATTTCAATTTTTCGATTTAGGGTATTCTTTTTGAAACAGCTTTCGAAATTTAAGTAAGGATGAACACTACAACTCAAAAAAAGGTACATGCCTAATATATTAGCTCCATTGTATAAAGCAAAGTTGAGTAGACTGAATGACCAGTTTCTGTACAACACATAGTTCGACAGTTTATTCATATACTTTTTTCCTGTGCAACAATTGACCTTGTTTGACGATTTTGGTAAATCTAATTCTATTTGTAAATGCTGTTTGGAGATTTGTACATTTGAAAAAGTTTGTAGCTTGACTTCTGCATTATTACTTGCAATATCGATAATCGATCTTTGAATAAAACAGTAAATTGAATTTTTTTAGAAAAATATTTATAAGTATTCTTTACATTACAACCAAAATTTATTTGAATTGAACAATACCTTTCTTCTGTCGTTTTCTTGTATTTTTACTATAATCGAATTAAAAATGCATAAATGCCTAATTACAAATATTATTACACAATTACACAATTAGCCTTAGTGCAGACCTCCAAGCCTGAGAGCACCCTGTCAGCGTGTTTAGCTGGTAAGTATTAATTTCAGTTGATTAACTTTGTTGTTTTATGTCACTTCTATTTACCTGTTTGGCTCCATCTTCTATATTCTGATTTTGCATTGTCCCTTTCGAAGGTGGGTTATTTTTGCATTTAGGACTTTTAATAACTAGACACAGTGAAACAATTGTTATTAACCTTTATTTCAAAAATTTGTGCAAACGTCAAAATTATTAATATTTTAAAGTAATATTGGCCTCTTATAAGTGCTTTGTATTTGCGTTTGTGCCCTATCTTGATTATTGTGCAGACAATATATAATTCAAACTAAATTTACTTATGGAGAAGCAAAAAGGATGACATTCTTTTTAAAGCATGCATGTTTGAAGGTCATGGCTGACATTATGTTAACCCATGTAATAAAAGTGAGTGAACAAATTGAGGATGTACACTGTAAAATTCCCTTAGAATGACACTGCAACAATGTTTTTTCTTTTGCAAAATTGTCAACATAACTCAATGAAAGGAACTATTGTTACTCTTGTTTTGAGTTTGGGAATTACTTTAAAACAATTAATACTCACAGCGTGCAACAATATTGATTGTCGTATGACCCACAGCACTCAGAACAGTAAAATGAGTAAGAATATCCGTAACCACTGTAACATACTTCAGCTTCAACAAGAATTCCTGCAAAATTTACATTAACTGAATACATTACTAAAGTTTAAAGTTACAATAAATATGATTTCAGGACCATCTTGCGTTCCTTGCATTTAAGACTTTACGGTGTTTTGTTCGTTACACTGTCTCAACAATATTGGGAACAAGCCAACCAAAATACTGTTGAGACAATGTAATGAACAAAACACCGTAATTTCTGTTTTTCAAGGGATTTTATTGAGATTTTTTCTATAGATTCCTAATTTTTCGCATCTCTTAGGCTTCTGGGCTATAAGGGGTCAAAGGGGCCAAAATTGCAATTTTTCAAAATATAGATAACCCGATTTTGAATTGGATTTCGATGGGATTTGTTTTCTGTAGATTCCTTTTGTTTCAAGCTCTTGGTAGTGTGTCAACAGATTTTGCATATTTCTTACCGTTTCCTTACTATAAGGGGTCAATTGGGCCGAATTGGAATTTTTGAAAATACGTTAAATCATTAATTTTAATCGGATTTCGATGGGATTTCTTTCTTTGATTCGTCTTGATGTAAGCTGTAAGTAGTATGTCATTGGATTTAACAGAACTGATACATTTTCGGAGCTTTCAGGGACCAAAAGAGCTATTTTTATGCTCCCTAGTTTGTGTCCAGCTATTTACTGTGTCAAGCTACTTATTGTGTCACCAAATAACTGTGACAAGCTCTTAACTGTTTCCACATTCACTTTAAATTGCACTTGTTCAAATTTCAGCGGTCGACATGCTGCGGTCGTATCATGCTGCGTTCGGCGTAGCCCTTTATTAATATCGAAAACCATGTTTAATATATGTAGCATGATGGGTACCAGCGTGCAGTTGTGATACTGATGGTATGAAGTAATAACCTTTTTGTACATGTTAAAATGTATACAGTTGAACCTGTCTAATCCGACACACTGTGGGACCATAAGAATGTGTCGGATTATACAGGATGTCGGAATACATAGGTTTAAAAAGCATTTAAAAACTATCATTTGGGCCAAAAAAACTGATGATCTTTTTTTAAATTTTTATGCTATAAGCTATGGATAATCATTTTTTCGTTTTATTCCCAGATCGTGTAACTACCATGTGACTTTATGTCAATGTCTAAGTTACTTTCTACGACTTTCCATGTGAAAGTTATTTTATCTACATGTGTATCTAAATGTCAATCATTGAAGACGTTTACCATTTGTTTTTACCTTTTATGCCTATATTTTTAAATTTGAATACCCTATCAATTTTTAAGTTAAAGTCGAACACTCATAGGGTCCCCTTGTAGCAGCCCTCGATTTGGGCCACTTCTGGTTCCAAGTAACTGAGAACCGAACTAAACTAATATTTTTATCCTCTAATAATGTATTATAATGAATCGTGTGTTGTTTACGGCAATCTAAACGGGTATAACATCGTTGTATCCACGTTTCTTTAATTTTTATTATTATGCTTGCCGAAGTATTTTTTTTAACCTTTTCAAAAGTCAGCTTCAGTGATCTACTTTCGCATTTTATAAGATAATACAATAATATTGAGCACTAATTTGGATGCTATGTATATTTTCTGATAAGTTTTAATAAAAAATAATACAATTTTGCCATATTGGCTAATTGCCAGAAGTTTTTCCGACGTAGACCATCGAAAATTTGGGTTTTTACACCTCTGTGAAAAATTGTTGTAAGATGACCTGCGCATGCGCAGTTTGAATATTTTAATCATTTGACTAGTTAGTACAGATATATGTCTTAACTTTTGACCATATAATATTCATATCCACGTTGGGTCGGAAAACGGCCTTATCGCAACCCACCCTTTTGACATTGTGAACTGTTCTCAATTGATTTCAACAAGGAGACGGATTAATATAAGCTATTTAGCTTGTTTCCGAATCCTTTTTTTTGTTCAATATGTAATGTATGAATGTTATTGTATATGTTTGATAGTATTTGAAATAAATATGTTTAAACTAATTGATTTCAATAATCATTATTATGAGAGCAGTATCAAAGCTTAAAGCAAGCCTATAAGCTGCTTTGACTAATTAAAAAAGTCTGCTTATTCAGAACAGAAGCTTTAATGATAAGCTGAAATCATGTACATGTAATTAATGAATTTTCCTTATTAATTATTTTAATGATATTTCAATTTTTTTTAAAAAGGAATAATATGAAATGCTTTATAATCAATTTTTAGAATATTTACAATTAATTTTAAATGATAGTAGATTTTCTTGTTTAAGAATAAAAATCAATTAAAAAACTACACTTTTTTAAAAAAAATTGACTATAATTTAGTTATAATTTTAATTTCATGCATTTTTGTTGAATAAATATACTTTCAAAGTAAAAATATTTTAGATTTTATGCACGAAATATGCAAGATAAATGTAGCAAAATCTTTGAAAATATACACTGAAAAGTTAAAGAAAAAATACATGTATTCTTAATGATGTTTATTCAGTAATCAAAACATGCCATAATTAATAATTATGTTTTTACAATTCACAAATTATAAATTCCCATTTCGCCTTAGTACTTTTTTTACCTGAAATTCACAGCTAAGGCGAAATGGGAACACACCTTTTGGTTTATTTTATGTACCTACTATTACTTTTTGTTTGCCGTCATGGCGTCAGACAGTATTGGGGTAGTTCGATCCGGCGTTTTACATTTCCGCAAATTGGCATTACGTTTCCGAAAAAAATATATTACGTTTCCGGAAAAAATAGTTTACCTTTCCGCAAAAAATATATATTACTTTTCCGGAAAAAAAATGCGTTTTCGCAAAACCGATATCTCACCTTTGTAAAATATTTTCAGCTTTATATTCACAATTTTAAGTTTATACAATTAAAAAAATAATAATACAGACGACCGCTACATGATCCCATTAATTTTGAACGTTCAACTTTTTTTCTTTTTTTTAACTTGTGACACTCGCAATATATTTTGTACAAAAGTATTACATACAATATTAAAAAAAACACGTACTATCATAGCCAACAAGTATTTGTTGTATTGATATTTTTTAAAACTTTTTTTCAGAAGTTTATTTTTGTGGGTTAAAAAGAGAACATATCTGTCCATTATGTTCACATCATATTTGTATTTCAAATTCTAAGGTAAACATGTTCAAAATCTTACCTGGACGTATTCAATTATCCCCATAGCCAAAACAAAATAGTGTGGATCCACCCAGTACATTCATGCACAAAGCTGACGATCATATTTTTTTTTGTCAATTTTATTAAATCATTATAAATCATATTGAAATTGTTATGAAAGCTACCTGAATAACCAGGTAAACTTTCGGAAACGTAATGCATAAAATTTGCGGAAACGTAAACTTTTAATTTGCGGAAACGTAATAATTAAAATTTGAAAAAATTGCGGAAAAGTAATGCGCCCGTTCGATCCACAACAGTTGTAACTATTGTTCAACAACAGCAAGATCGA
>MJUU01003235.1:7703-86842 GCA_002080025.1 Modiolus philippinarum | reverse complement strand
CGAAATGCGCATATGCAGAAAGTAAATTCACAGTGAGTTCGGTATTTATTTATGATATAATAATATAATATAATATAATATAATATAAATTTGTAATTTTTTCTAGTGATCATAATGAATACATTGTAATATTTTCAATCTATCTCCTTCCAAACAATTTGCAATAACACATCATTTGGAGACAAATTTTACTTAAATCATAACGCTTCCATTTTTTTCAAAGTTTAGCTTTGCTTAAGATACAGTCAGTCATGTGAATAACAAAAGGCCAATATTCAAATATTAAGCCACAAAAACAAACGCATTATTATGTAATATTTTTCAGACATAAGAATTGCCACCACGTCAGTTTTCGAAGAATTTAATCCTAAATTGCTGAACTCAGATATAATCGATGTTTACAGTTGTAGCTTTGCAAATTTTCACACTGGAACAAAGACATACCCTTTAACAAAACGTCAAGAAAAAGGATTTTCCACTGGCACAACAAACGTAGGTACCACTTCATTGATCTTTTTTTGTTCTAAAAATCAGTCCAAAGAGAGTAAATTGAAAGACATTCAATCTGTATCTGATTACTTTCTATGTAATAGGGTCTGTAAGTCTCGTTCAATTTTGAAACTTCCGGGTAGTTGCATTTTGCACGATATTATATGACGTTCCATGCAAAAAATTAAACGTCATAATCCAAAAACGTTATTTTTTGGCGGGGAACGTTTTCGAATTTTAATTGTATCGTGAATTCTCGCTGTCACATGACGAGACTTACAGACCCTATTTACCAGCCCGATCGTCCTTGTCCAAGGTTAGTTTATTGGTAAGATATATATAATGAAGAAAAAGGGACACGGGTGAATTTATATAAATAAGACATCTACATCGTTCTGACTACGTGAATGCAAAGGTATTTATATACATTATATATATAGTGTGATGGTACAACATCTTGTATCAGTTAGAGTCGGTTGAATGAGCTGTATCACTACGAGTCTCGTCAGCGACGAGTAGTGATGCGAATCATTCAACCGACGAGACTTGATACAAGAATGTTGTACCATCACATCTCTAACATTGTTTACCTAACATTCTACAAAAATAAATCCTAAAAAAAGTTTTATTCATTTGACGTTACATTATTTTCAGTTTTAACCAGGGAACTACTTGATGCTTGACATGACGTTTTGCTTTTGTTGACGTGGATACACGCGCAACGTCGCGCCATTCTTTTATCACAACAGTGTGGTGATACAACTTTCTGTATCATACAAGTTGCGCTTAGTAGTATTTCTGCCGTATTTTATATGAAAACTCTTACAATATTAGATAAAAGAAGATAAACAAAAATAGGTAAAATAAATCAGATCATGCATGTTTATTTTGCTTACGAACTGGTTGAAATAAAGTGAGTATGACTAACACAGGGTAATATGTATGGGTTTAGTTCCATAGAATACCCATAAGGGACTAGTCAATATTTTTGGGAGTTTGGGCCGATGCAAAATGAAGTAGGAAACTAATTTGGACTTTTCTACTGATAGAACCTCTGTTTTTTTTTCATTCTAAAAAGTTATCAGTGGATAGTAACTTTTTATAATTTATATTGAAAAGAAAAAAAACTGTACGTTGAATTTTTTGTTTTTTTTTTGTTTGTTTTTTTTTTGTTTGTTTTTGTTTTTTGCATCGATGCGCTTATTTGATAAACCAAATTTTCTTTTCCAAGAACATAAAAAGACTATTTATTCTTAATAGGTGCTTGTGCCACGCAACCATAATTCTCTACATATTTTGTCACAGTGAACATAATTACTTTTCTGTTTAATGTACACTCGCATCCCACAAACAATGCACGAAACCTAGAGATTTTTTTTAAATTTCATCTCAGATATTTATCATTAAGGTCTTTGCCGAACCTTCGGGAAGACCTTTCTGTATTTTGTCTGATTTTTAAGGTCTTTCCCGAACCTTCGGAAAGACCTTGCTGTATTTCGTCTGATTATTATTTCTTGTTCTTCCTCCGCCAACTTTTGAAAAGATTTGCCAGAGACAGTTCACAACATGTCGCAATGGTCTTTCACGACAAGTAGTGTACCATAAAGGGCTATTTGGATATCACCTTGCTAGTCAAAAATTTTCTGTATCACGGAGTTATCTCTTCCTTACGAAAAACCTTGTTATCAAAATAACTCAGAAACCGTAAGAGATAGCTGATAAAATGTAATGTAGAAAATGTTCAGAGTCGCATAACAAAACTTCATTACACTTTGGTCGAAAAGATTCGATGACGTCATCTATGAGTTATCTCACCTAAAGTATTGACACTTTAAAAAAAAATCTCGAAAACCATAGGTTGTAGAGACCTGGAAGTACCGCCAAACAATTTAGAAGTACGATTTTGCATTTAGATATGTCAAGGTCAAATGTCAACTATGACCTCTTGACCTTTGGCCTTGAGCATCTAGGTTGGTTTTTCTCAAAAACTATAATAGAAAGCTGATAACATATAATAGAGAAAATGTGTATCTTATCAGGATCTTCATTTGGTACATTGAATCCAACACTATTGGACCTACAATTATGGCGGCAGGGTCTAAAAACCATTTTTCGAGGTCTGAAATGAAAGTGTTTTTCAAATATATCTCTGAAACTGTGATAGATAGCTGAAAACATGTAATGAAGAAAATGTGTATCTCATAAAGATCTACATTCGGTATATTGGGTACAGAATTATTGGACCAACGGTTATGGCTGCAGGGTCCGAAAACTGTTTTCGGGGTTCGAAATTGAGGTTTTTTGCAAATATCTCAAAAACAGTAGGAGATAAAAGGAATCTTTGAATGGCAAACATATTCAACTTGATATCACCTACAAAATCACATTACAAACAAAGTTCAAAGTCCTTAGTGACATCAACAAAGAAGGGAAATACCTCTTATTATTTTTTTCTTCTTCCGCCAACTTTCGAAAAAATTTGCCGGAGACAGTTCGCGACATGTCGTAATGGTCTTTCACGACTAATATCGAACAGTATAGGGCTATTCGGATGTCACTCTGCTAGTCGAAACAATTTTCAGATACAGAGTTATTTCCCCAAAAGCGAAAAACCTTGTTATCGCTTAAACTCAGAAACCGTAATAGATAGCTAATAAAATGTAAATGGAGAAAATGTTCAGTGTGACTTGACACAACTTCATTACATTTCGGTCGAAAGGATGCGGTTGACTTTTTATTGAGTTATCTCCCCTTAAGGGAGTACGAGCCTCAGATTTCAGAAGCATTCTATATCCTCGGGTTTATATATCCATTCAAACAGTGCTAAAATTTTTTGCACACGGATCACATTTTCTTGGTCATAAGTCACTTAAAAATACATAAAATAGACTGTCTATAAAAATTTAAACAACTTCCAATTATAATTTCATATATTTAAAGGCCTTTAAACATATTATGCAAATGGAAGAAAAACTCTAGAGACATGTTTCCCGCCAAAATTTTGACGCTTTATATCTCAAAAATTCCTACATGGATTTTCAAAATTTTTTACTCAAGTTGTTCCATTAGGTATGCTCTTCAAGACAAATGGTCAGAATTTTAATTCTAATTACAAAATTTTTGAGACTCGTACTCCATTAAAGAATTTCACTTTTCGTATTTTTTTTCTTGGAAACCGTAAGTCGTAGAGACCTGGGACCACGACCAAACAACTTAGAAGTACTATTTTACATTTAAATATGTCAAGGTCAAAGGTCACCTATGACCTTGACCCTTTGCCTTGAGCCTCCCAGTAGGTCTATCTCAAAAACTATAATAGATAGCTGATAACATTTAATTGAGAAAATGTGTATCTTATCAAGATCTACATTTGATACATTGGGTCCAAAATTTTTGGACCAATTGTTATGGACCTAGGGTCCGAAAACTGTTTTTCGGGGTCCGAAATAGAGGTTTTTTGCTTATATCACAGAAACAGTAAGACATAGACAGAAACCTTAAATGGCAAAAATGTTCAGCTTATTATGACCTACAATATCACACAAAAATAAAAGTTCAAAGTCCTTAGCAGCATAATGAAATCCTTAGCAACCGTATATTTTTTAGTATATCTCGAAAACTGTGATAGATAGCTGAGAACATGTAATGGACAATATGTGTATCTTATCAAAATCTACATTTAGTATATGGGTTCAAAATTATTGGACCAACGGTTATGGCTGCAGGGTCCGAAAACTGTTTTCGCGGTCCGAAATTAAGGTTTTTTTGCGAATAACTCAAAAGCGATAAGCGATGGACAGAAACTTTGAATGGCAAAAATGTTCAGCTTAGTATGACCTACAATATCACATAAAAAATCAAAGTTCAAAGTCCTTAGTGACATCATTGAAACAGGGAAAGACCTCTTATTTGTTCAAAGAACAAATAGACTTTTCATTATAATTGTTTATTCTTGGTACATACATCTCATACCAAAATTCATTCCATTGCAATGATACATGTATTCATAAAAATTCTGGAAACTTCACTTAGAAGTTTAAATTATGTCTTATAGGCATAATGCAATAACATCTAACGCCAGCTTAAAAAACGTGTATGACTTTTTTGTGATACCTTATATACAGATAATACTGATTCTCTTATGGTGGGAGCTTCTTATCTATTTCCTAAACGATTAGATAATTTCTCGTATCACACCGTACAGAGTATGATAGGAACTAGTGATACGAAAAGTTCTTTGATTTGATCGGCCTAACCCGCAAAATTCCGATATTTTCATTGGGTGTTCGTTCGGTCAGCAAAGCTCACGCCGGACCTAGCATAGCAACATAGCAACGGTTTATTTTGCTTCCGGTTTTCACGATTTCGTCTGCTTTTTTCGTCTGCACTCATTAACTATCATAAACGAGGAAATAAAGAATAGCTCTCGTGTGCGATTATGTAATGGAACTATATGAGTATATGAGTGTTTAGCCCAGTAGATTGATTGACAAAAATTTACAAAAGGGATTCCTCTGCGTCAAGAATGATGGCGCTCACAACAAATAGGCCACACAATATTTTTTTACATTTTCCCCATAAGAGAAATAGGTTTAATAACTCGTGAGAATTGGATATCGCTTTATATCAACTCTCTTCATTTAATTTTGAATAATTATTAACTCGCCGAGGCTCGTTTATTATTATTCAAAATCAAATAACTCGAGTTGATATAATATTATTATTCAAAATTAAATAAAGAGAGTTGATATAAAGCGATATCCAATTCTCACTCGTTATGAAACCTATATGCATGTACCCTCACTGTATATTTTTTCTTACTACATAAGTTTATTTGAATTTTACTGTAAGATATATTCATAGAAATTCTGGATGCACTTCACTTAATGGATTAAATAAGGCATTTTTAGTATTATGCAACAATATACCCACAGCCAAATTTGAACAAAAATTAAAAGATATAAATATAACTTTGTATATATTCTCAGTATATAATTTCATCACTACTTGCCAAGTTGCGTTGTGTTTTAATGAAATTTATTAAATTTCTGTTCATTTCACTCAGTGGATTGCAAATTATACCATATCTTTATTACGCTATAACGTCTACAATCAACGTTCAAAAGATGTAACGTTTTAGTTTGAAATGAGGGAAATTTAAAATCCAATTGATTTTTTTTTCACAAAAATTGTCAATGAAATACATTTGACAGAAATTTCAGTGTACGATAAATATTTTATCAAATCATTGTTGCATGCAAACAAAAATTAACATTAAGTGAACCTCGCGTTAACGAGAAGTGCACAGAAAAATATGTTTGCCCCGTTCACTACGATAACGAGCAGACAATTGTCAGCTTGAATTACATTAACGTGCAAATTTGGAGTAGCTCTTCCGTTCACTATGTGCACTACCACGTTTACTTTAAAGTGAACGTGAAAGCACACAAAAGTTCACTTTTGTGTTTACATCGTTTTGACACATCTTTGAGTTTATGGTCTTCCAAACGTTTAGATTTTATCTACACTGAAGAGACATAAGTGCAGAAATTAAATTCACAGTAACTTCGGTATTTAGTTATTTATATACAAGTCAACTTGAAAGTGAACAAGCGTTCACTTTTACGTTCACTTTAACGTTCACTTCACTCCTTGAACAGTCGTATACATTTTTGTCGAAATCTTGCCTGATTGAACAAAAAAAAAACATTCAATTTTTAAGAATCATGTTCAATTTTGACTGATTAGACATTTTTTTTCGTCGATTGTAAAAAGAAAATATGTGTTTTCGTCGAGGTGCACGTAAAGTATGAAATATTATAATAATTATTTTGTATTGATCATCAACATTAAAAAAATTGAAAAATGTAAAAATGTAGACAAGATTATTTGAAAAATGTAGTTTTGATACACAAAAATACTTTTTTTTAATGACTGTCGAACAAATATTTCACATTATTTCAGATTTCTATGATTAAAAGTATAATTTTTTTATTGTTCATATTATCAAGTCAAGATTGCAAATTATAAATTATGTCTGGCTGTATGAAAAATACTGTTTTCACCACACAGTCACAGTCTGACATTGTCAATCTTATAAGATATATATTTATTATATTAATTATTATAATTTAATTTTTCAAATTTTCAACCAAAAATACGCCATAAAATTGTGGAAAATGTTGTTCTGAAACACAGAAATACTGTTTTAAAGTGACTGTCCCATCCATATTTAACCAAATTGTAGAATTCTATGGCTACAAGTTTCAAATTTTCTAACTGTTCATAATATCAAGACAAGATTCCTAAATTTATGTCAAAATTCTTGTTCAGGAATACTGTTTTAATCACATCGTCATAATTTAAGCTTCCAGAATTTCATATCATTAGTATCTTGATAATCATTATTATTTAATCCTAAATTTTTTAACCAAAACAATTCCAAAAAATTGTGGAAAATGTTGTTCCGATAAATGAAAATACTGTTTTTAAGTGACCACCACATCCATATTTAACATAATTTCAGAATTCTATGGTTAACAGTTTCAAATTTTCTAACTGTTCATAATATCAAGACAAGATTCCTAAATTTAAGTCAAAATTCTTGTTCAGGAATATGAAAATACTGTTTTAATCACAAAATCTTAATAGAGGCTTCCAAAAATTCATATTATTAGTATCTTAATGATCATTTTAATTTAATTTCTAAAATTTTTAACCAAAACAATTCTAAAAAAAATTGTGGAAAATTTCGTTCCAATACATGAAAACACTTTTTTAAGTGACCGTCACTTCCAATTTTAGCATAATTTCAGATTTCTATGGTTAAAAGTTTCAAATTTTCTAATTGTTCATAATATCAAGACAAGATTCCTAAATTTATGTCAAAATTCTTGTTCAGGAATATGAAAATACTGTTTTAATCACATCGTCATAATTGAGGTTCCTGAAATTCAGATTATTAGTATCTTAATAATCGTTATAATTTAATTTCTAAAATTTTGAACCAAAACAATTCCAAAAAATTGTGGAAAATATTGTTCCGATACATGAAAATACTGTTTTTAAGTGACCGTCACATCCATATTTACATACTTTCAGATTTCTAAGGTTAAAAGTTTCAAATTTTCTAATTGTTCATAATTTCAAGTCTAGATTCCAAAATTTATGTCAAAATTCATGTTCAGGAATATGAAATCACATCGTCATAATTGAAGCATCATGGAATTCATATTATTAGTATTTTAATAATCATTATAATTTAATTTCTAAAACTTTCAACCAAACATTTCCAAAAAAGTATGGAAAATGTTGTTCTGATACTTGGAAGTACTGTTTTAAGTGACCGTCACATCCAGATTAAACATAATTTCAGAATTCTATGATTAAAAGTTTCAAATTTCTAATTGTCACATCATCAACATATTTTCAGATTTCTATGGTTAAAAGTTTCAAATTTTCTAATTGTTCATAATTTCAAATCTAGATCCCAAAATTTATGTCAAAATTCTTGTTCAGGAATATGAAAATACTATTTTAATCACACCGTCATAATTGAAGCTTCCAGAAATTCATATTATTAGTGTCTTAATAATTATAATTTAATTTCTAAAATTTTTAACCAGAACAATTCCAAAAAATTGTGGAAAATATTGTTCCAATCCATTAAAATACTGTTTGTAAGCGACCGTAACATCCAGATTAAACATAATTTCAGATTTCTATGGTTAAAAGTTTCAAATTTTGTAAGTGTTCATAATATCAAGTCAAGATTCCAAAATTTAAATCAAAATTCTTCTTCAGGAATATGAAAATACTGCTTCAATCACAAAATCTTTATTGAAGCTTTATGAAATTCATATTATTAGTATCTGATTAATTATAATAATTTAATTCCCAAAATTTTCAACCAAAAAATAATTTCACAAAAATGTCTAAAATGTTACTCTGATACATGAAATTACTGTTTTAAGTGACTGTCACATCCAGATTTAACAAAATTTCAGATTTTGTACCCATAAACCGGTTTAACCCTACCACTGGATTTTGCTAGTGTCGGTGCCAAGTCCGGCTATCCCGAGTTCCCATCGTTATTTATGTTTGTCTCTTGTTTTCATTTTTTTTTCTGGTGCAGTTTGCTTGTAAATTGTGGCATGTGATTGTAGTTCCTGGCCATTGTAGGTGTTTGCTGTTTTTGTAATTATATGACTTAAAGTTTCATTTTTTTATTTCAGGTATGTGAAGATACTGTATTTATCGTGCTGTAATGTGTTAAATAAAAAAAACGCTTGATATAAATTAGTTATATTATAAGTTTCATTTTAGATTTCTACATAAAACAAATTTACGATTTTATAATTAGTAAAGATTTCAAAAATTAACCGATAAAGCCGACGAACGTTCACTTTAGCGTGCACGTAAAGGTGAACGTTTGTTTACTTCCATAATTCAAGTTAATTTTTAAGTGCACGCCAAAGTGAACGTTTGTTCACTTTTAAAATTCAAGTAACGTTTGAGCAGACAGAAAAGTAGACGATCCGTTCACTGTTATGTTTACTCAGATGGCATTGCTAACGTGGAGTGAACGCTTGTAGCTAACGAAGTGAGTGGGAAGTGCACATATTGTGCATTTTTCCATCCCATTTACTGCTGAACTTTTGTCTGCATTCATTCCGAATTTATTCACGCTTATATCTTTTGTAAAATGCGTGTACATTGATTGAAGATGTGTTTTCAATCAAATTTTTTATTTCTACATATATTTTAAGTTTGGGGTGATGGATGAAATGTTTGTATTTAATTAATAAAGGATTATACAGAATTTCCATATATATCTTCTCTAATAGTTTAATGCTAGGATGTCTTTACTTTTTACTTTGCTACTCTTTTTATTTGAAGATAAGCATACAATTGTAAGAAGTGGGTTACTTGAATGAGTGGAGAAGCTCTTCATTGCTGAAACCCGTTATAGGTAGATTAGTCTAATCCGTCGTAAATATTCAACGCCTTCTATCTGTTTATGTGATTATACAAGTTTGCCAGAGTGATAGTAATAAAAAGTGTTCATATATACAATTGCTCAATTAAACATTGTATGCTGGTTCTGCCTAGATTAAATAGCGTTGTCAAAGTTATAAAACAAAGGTTACACTATCCATTCAGGATTTTCTGTATCAATATGGTGTTCTGGTAATATTTTGACATTAGTACGTATATTGTTGCCAAAGTAGTGTATAGCTTTTTCTACCTACTCCATCCACAGTTCTAAGTTTCATGCATGGGTATAGTAGATCTGTGCAGAATACAAATATCGTATTGTGTCATTCTTAACCTTTTCCATGGGTCATTTTGATATATTGTCGGAATTTTGATAGTTGTGTGAGGAATGTTCTGGTCTCTCTGTCAGCTAAAACAATCATATACCGAATTGTTTAGGAAAATCTATAACAAACTGAACTTACGCTCTTACAAAGGCTATAATGTTACAAGTGTAGGCCTTTGAAGAAAGCTTACCTGAATAAGCATTTAGCAAATTGCAAATCTTTGATTTCATCTTTTGTTCGTTAACAACCTTTGAAAAAAGGGTTCAATGTTAAACATTCTTTGCTTTTAATTGTTTGCACAAGAAAAAGCTGGAAACAGAAAGTTAAGTCAAAACTTATAAATAACTGACGCAGTGACGTAAAGCAATAAAATAAATTATCTCTCCATTTATCTGCTCTTTAGCAATTATTTTGTACACACGCAGAAATGTTGCATGACTTGTTTACAGCAGAAGACAAGGCATAAAAGGATATAACACAATTGAATTTAGTTGTTTTGAAACAATTCAATTGACATAAACATGGAAAAAGTAAACTGAAATTGTTGCTTTGAGATTATTCTTTAACATGATTTTTCAGATTATTTAAGACATACAAAAAATGTATATCAGTTTCAAATAACTCACCATCTTCCATTTCGTTGCATTTATTATTGCTGGTCTGATTTTTTTTACATTAAAATTGGTTATAATGCATTTATATTCATGAAATATTTATGATATTAGTAGTGACACGTGCAATTGATTATGAAATAAGAAATCATTTCTCATTGCAACTGATTTAAACCTCATTCCTCATTCATTTAAAGAGTAATTGTCTTTCGATCTCCATGCGAGACACTTCAATCCATCGATAAGAGAACTCTCACTCAAATAACCTATTGAACAAAGCTTAATATTTATTACATCTTGTAAATATTGTATTTTAATTTATGTTTTTTTGCAATATGCTATCAACATGGCTGTAACAGGGTAGACGAGGTCTGGGGTCTGTCTATGTGTTTGCAACTGGAAACAGTGGCGGTGATGAAAACAGTATTTTTACAGACAGCTGTGCTTATGACAGATTGGTGACCAATAGATATGTGATATCGGTGGCAGGTGAGTGTAGGATCCAGTATGTTTTACTAACAGCTGTGCCTACCATAGACTGGTGACCAATAGATATGTGATATCAGTAGCAGGTGAGTGTATAATCCAGTATTTTTACAGACAGCTGTGCTTACGACAGACTGGTGACCAATAGATATGTTATATCAGTGGCAGGTGAGTGTAGAATCCAGTATTGTATTGTCAGCTATGCCAATGACAGACTGGTGACCAATAGATATGTGATATCAGTGGCAGGTGAGTGTAGAATCCAGTATTGTATTGTCAGCTATGCCTATGACAGACTGGTGACCAATAGATATGTCATATCAGTGGCAGGTGAGTGTAGAATCCAGTATTTTTTACTGACAGCTGTGCTTATGACCGACTGGTTACCAATAGATATGTCATATCAATGGCAGGTGAGTGTAGAATCCAGTATTTTATTGTTAGCTTTGTCTATTACAAACTAGTTACTAATATGTGATATCAAAATTAGGTTCGTGTGTTAATTTCAGCTACTTTTAAAGATCACATATACAATTTTGCATACCCAACACATTCTAGGCAAAAACCTTAAGAAGGGCCCTAAGATGTCCCTATCATGAAAACATTAAGTATTCAACGAGTGCTTTAACAACGTGCTAAACGCACATGGGAGTGGTGGAAGGATTTATCCGGTTGATATGAACGGTGATATGAAAACTGTCATACAATAACCTGCCAGTATTTTAAATAAATTCATTTTCATTGTAATCGACACATACGATTTGTGATCTTTCCCGGCATTTGAAAAAAATATGCACATACAATAATTGAAGAATCATTTAATTTGAAAAGGACACGGTTTTTTAGAGGATAAAATTGTATACAAGTTTCAGTTTTCTACAATATCTCATCATGGATGTGAAACAACCACTTTTGAGAAATATTTTAATAACGAAATAGATAATATGTCATTTTCAGGAATCCAGCACAATTTGGAGAAAGTACCTAATGGTGAGCAGTGTAGTGCTATGATGGTAGCTGCTTTTACGGCAAAGGCAGGTGCTAAGGATCATAAGATAGTATGTATAAAACAGTACATTAGTATAAATATGTTACAGTAAATAGGTGTAAGTAGGAAATACGCGTAATAAATGAAATTCAGGAAATATATATAATTCCTAATGCGTTCAGTTAATACAAGTAATTCCAGATTTTGCCCAGTTATTACTATTAATTACTATTTTATATAGCATTATCCACCAATTTACTGAAAGTTCAAATCCAAGTTAGAGCATGGTCTCCTGATTATTACAATGACAAATGTGACAGATTTAAATGCCGAAGGAGAAACAATGTCGTATAATCAACAATGGTACATGTTGTGTTCCAATAAAACCCCAAAAGACAACAGGAGGTTAAAATTGTATTTTAATCTTAATAGTTTTAAGGCCTTTTCTTGTAACACAGAAATTGTTTAAAAATTCGAATATTTTCATCAGTTCTGTTTGAATGCTGAAAGGTTTTTTGTTAAAAGCATGTAACAGTTGGTAATTTGACTATCCTTCCACGAACTGTTTTCGCCGAAACTTTTCCGAATGAAAGAGCATCTGATAATTCAAAGCATTGACACAAGAAAGTTTTGAAAGAGCTAAAAATTATTTCAAAAACAACATCCCGAAGGACATTGTTACTAACAGCATTTTACATCGTCCAACCACCTTCGTCTTTTGTGGGAGCGTGCTGCGACTCATAACAAGAAATTGACATACCAAAATAGGGATGTTGAAAAACTAAGGCATTCTTCATTTACATTTCTAAAATCTATTTTTTCACCACTATTCAAAGCGATCCCTTTTTTTCATGCAAAATTAAATTATTCTGTATTTCTCAAACTGGCTCAGGGTAAAATTATAGCTCACGGCATGGCTAAATACACAAGCTGAAGGTGTACACATGTATTGGGGAAGAATCATGCCTGCAGTCAGGAAGGGTTTGTCATGTCGAAATCAGGGATTATTTTTGTGACTTTTTTTGAGTATATTATTAATTTGAATAGGTGAGGATATGCTTTGTTTTGATGAGTTAATAATAATAATAATAATAATAATAATAATAATAGAAGAAGAATGATTAAAATAAATTAATAGATAAAATGTTATTTTTGGGTTCAATCAGCATGAAATTAAGTATGACATAAACGTGGCTAAATCCATTTTACAATTATTACAGGCTTTGTACAATATTGCGTTATGCAGCAGTTATGTTTTTGTCCATTACAAATTGAAAATTGAAAAAAAACAAAGCAATAAATTATCACCTGAGTCTAACCCCGGTTTGTTGATGTTGTTTTGTTTTTAGTTTTTAGTGTTGCTTCTATGTTGTTTTTTCTTGTGTTTGTTGTTCTCCGGAGGTCAACGGTGTTTTCGATTTTCTCTTTCCTTAGATGTCCCATTGGTATTTCTGCACTTGACTTAGGTACATGATAAGACACACTGAATAAATTCAGATGAGAAAATGTTGCACCAAAACATGAGAAAATGTTATATTTCAAAACAGATGTCTTGATATTCTTGGTTCAATAGGGGTATGTTCAATATTTAAAAAGAAAGAATATGACAAATATGCTTTAGACACGATCCATGTCTAAAAATGAATACTAGCAATTAAAAGTGTGTGAAACGCCTTCAATTCTAATAATTAAATTCTGCTCAAAACATTCTTTACTGTAGATCAGTAAGAATATTGTGTGGTTTTGGCAGTTGAACGTTCGTCAAAAATGAAAACAGAAGATTTTATTAAGTACTTGTATAAATATGTCAAAAACTGATAATTGAAATAACACACAAATGTAATAGATCAAATTTTTCCATGAATTTCATGAAATAATTGAAAACAACGTATAATTTTTGACGCTATAATGACGTTACAGTTCTTTACGTCTTCATATCTTTTAATCTTGTAAAATTTGAAACAATAAATGTGAAACATCATTATGTTTTCTCAGTTGTAATGTTTACTAGTCTTTATATTGACCAACACAATTTTCATAACTTGAATCTTAAATTTCTGTCAAATGTTGGGCCAAAAACTGCCCTGAATGCCCCTACTCCTTTATTCCTTTGACACCATATTGAACTGAATGACATAGTGGATAAATTATAGAAATAATCATACTGACAAACAATTCAAAGCATGAGAGAACCAATCAATATCAGATAAAAAAGGTTTTTTTTCTAAGATATCAATGTAATTTAAATAAAACTGAAACAATTCTTGTATGGATACTTTGAATATTACGTCTAACAGCAAAATTCAATCAACAAAAAACTCGATACCTCTGTTGCGAATTTCGCAGATCCGATTTTTAGACGCTGTCATGCAATGAATATTTGCTTTCAACAGCTGAACGGTGTGTCAGGGATTGATTAAGAATTGAAATAAATTTATAATTAAACTAAATGAAGCAGAAAACAATCGGTTACATTGATTTAAACCATTAATTGCGATTTACATTTTAAAAAGCGTATGAAAATAATAGCGAGTTAAAGAGATGGAAATTCAAATTTATAGTATATCTCCAAGAATGGTTAATGGTGCTACTTTCCTATCTGCATTGGACACGAGGAGGACTGTGCGAGATACAAACGTATCTTCGCATAGTACCTAGAGCATCGTCCCTTTGTGTCCATTGCAGATTGGAGAACGGCCACTATTTTAGATTTTATGAGATTATCTGTCTGGGCATTGATTATATATTGTATTTTGTAATCACTTATATATACATACACTGATAATTGCGATTTGTTTTTCTGCACTGGGCCCGAGGAGGTCTGTGAGAGTAATATTTTCCACATTCCTTGAGCATCGCCCCTGGGTGCCCGTTACAGTTAAACAACTATTTTCAGTTGTTGACATACAAATAGCCAATACTTATACCCGAAAGCCGATTCTATTTGGAACTTTGCAATATCTAAATTCATGTAAATTTTGTTGAAAACTAAGGAGTATCTCCCTCATGCAAAGCTCTGTCCTTAGCTGATTTTGGCTTTACAATTAGATCATATTGGTTAATTGTTCTCTATCAGTTTTTTTAACATCTTTGAGTTTATGGTCTTCCGAACGTTTAGATTTTATCTGCACTGAAGACATAAGTTGTCGAAATGCGCTTATGCAGAATTTAAATTCACAGTAACTTCGGTATTTAGTTATTATATTTATAATTCATATAAACATTGTGTAACTGTATTGTCACTTGTAGTCTGATAACCATATATATACTGTATAAATATGCCCCATGGGGACCTAATTTGGAAAATAAAATATTGTATTGTATAGTTTTTTAAGATTTGCCCAGTTTTAACAGAAAATAGCAATTATTGTTATTCATTATTGGAATGATGATGTAAAATTTAAATGATAATACGATAGAGTAGAAATAGGTGTTTGCAACTTTGAAAAGTAAATTCCTTCTTTCGTTTAAAAAAGAAAATTCCGTGAACATGGAAAAATATATACCCTACAGATACGTTGACAGAAAATAGTTTTTTGCTCTATAGTGCCGTTTAAAATATAAAGATAATGTAAGAGAATTTAAATAAAAATGATCAATTTCGACATGAACAAAATGAGAATGAAAGATATTAGACAAGTGTTTTTAGCCCAATTAAATGAAGTATTCCATTGTGCACCGGTACACACAATTTTTTTTTTGAAAACCAGGTCAAGCAAATGTAGAACAATATACAGTCTGTCAATGTGGATAGATGTTACGTAAGCCTTATGGAGGTTCCCATTTCAACAAAGTATTTTAATGCACAAAATAGTAAACTTCTATTTGTCAATTAAAAAAAAGATTTTCGAAATTTAGAATTTCAAACATTGAATTGAATGGAAATGATTGAAAAACGTAACTGGAATTCTGATTTACCAGCTTCAGAAAATAAATTCTTGAAATGAAATATAAAAACAGAACGAAAGGAACGTGTAGAACATGTTCATAATTAAAAAAAAATAAGTATTATATTATGAAGTTCATCTAGAGATTGTTCTCCCTGATTTCAACGTTAACGAATTTATATAGAAATGCGTATAGTAAAACATGTAAAATAATGTATTATTGTGCTGTTTGATAATGATATATGATTTAAAAGAAGAATAATGGCGTATTTTTAAATTATACACATTTTAAGATTTACAGATGAGTGTTTCGGGCAATTTTAAAGCATTTTATGTTGATCTGTATGTCGCTTCGCAGTTGAATTTAGTACAAATATTTAGTGCAGGATGAGTGAAATGGTATTTTGTTTCTCCGAGACAATTGTAGTTTTGAGCGAAAAAAACATTGTGCGGAAAATTTTAAATTTTAGAAATTTGAATTGTGCGAACGTATCTAGCCAAAGATTTATGATCAAAGTCTATTGCAAGGCCAAAGAATTGGATCGACGTTTACAGATTAATATTTTTTTCTTTTGGTTATGATCAATATGGAATAAAAAAACAATACGGCCTGATATTTTCAATGACTTGATTTCGAAATTCTCGGTTAGAGATATTTTAAAAGACTCGAGTATTTTTTTTCACATTTTAAAACTAAGCTATTTGACCACTAAAGGTTTGGGTGATTTTTATTAAAAGCACAGAAAATATTTTTTACTTATAAGTTTACTTCTGAAAAAGAGAGAGCACAAAGACCTACAATTCAATTCTCTATCTCTTGAAGCAATCCTTCAGAGACATAAGAATATTTTCTCCCTTTAAAGTATAGTTTTACCTTTATTTAATTTCAGCTTCCGCTACATAGACGATGTACTTTCTCTTAATAATCCAAAATTCAAGGAATATTTACACCAGATCTATCCCAATGAGCTTGAAATTAAAGAGACTACCGATACACCTACTTCAGCTTCGTATTTAAATCTTTTAATTTACATTGACGAAAATGGACGTTTGAAATCTAAGCTGTATGACAAACGTGATGATTTTAACTTCCCAATTGTGAACTTTCCCTTTCTGAGCAGCAATATACCTACCTCCATAGCCTATGGAGTGTACATTTCACAGTTGATTCGTTACTGTCGGGCATGCAGTTTATACAGTGACTTTTTAGTTAGAGCAAAAACACTGTCCTAAAAGCTGCTAAGTTAGGGATTTGTTCAGCCTTTGTTACTTTCATCCCTTCAGAAATTCTATGGCCGTCACCATGACATCATTGACAGATATGACGTGTCTGTGTCCCAAATGAAAACTGACATTTTCAGCTAGATTTCAAGTCTTCATGGATTTGACATAATCGGATTTGACTCAACCCTGGATTGACTCACTGATAGTGTGACGGGTGCCGCTAGTGGAGCAGGACATGCTTACCCTTCCGGAGCACCTGATGTCACTCCCGGTTTTCATGGGAGTTCACACTATGAGTGCCTTAGTTCTTAATGTTATCTATTTATTTCCGTGCAGTGTAGCTGTCTAACGTCCTTGTTTTGTCTTTGTTTTAATCTGTTGCCGTTTTTGCCATGTCTTTGGACTTCGATTTTTGTAGTCATCGCTTCCCTTGTTCCTTTGGTATTCTACTGCCATTGTTTTTGATCAGAGCAGAGATAATTTAATTACCATACAAAACTAAAATCAAATGATATAAAATAAAATAGAATAAAAATGAAATAGAATAAAAGAAAATAAAAATGAAATAAAATAAAAATGAAATAAAAAATAAAATAAACTAAATAAGATAATAAAATAAAATTAAATCAAATTAAATTAAAATAGATAAAATAATAAAATGAAATGAAATAAAATAAAATAAATAATTACGGAAGTAAGTGAAAAGAACAATATTGCCTCAATAGATAAATGTACATACCAAATCTCTCACATTTTAGGAATATTTCTGTCAATGTAACTTCTGGACAGAATTTTTTAAAGGAGTAATCAAAAAAAGTTTCTAACATCATTATGGTCATGAATTGATAAGAAAATCAAAATTTTTTGCATGTTTTGCTGCATCAATTGTCTCGAAAGAGCTGTCGTATAGCACTGGAAGTGCTATGTTTTTATTATACGGTCAAAATAACAGCTGCCGATATTGCACTTAAAAATAACTACTGAATCCAAAATTTTATGACCAAAGGTAAGTTACGCCTCTTGAAGCTAATAATTATGGTCTATTTACAGGTGACAACGGATATAGATAACACTACTACTCTATATTTCAACCAGAATTCAGCTGCAGCACCGATGGTATCGGGAGCAGTGGCTCTCGCTCTTGGTGCCAAGTAAGTCTAAATACTATTTCACAAAGAACCCAGCTACAATTTAAACTGTATTAGAAGCATTGGCTCTTCTTCTGAGTGAAAATTATATTTTAACCAGATCTCGGAAACAGGTTAGATGGTATTGTTTGCAGTGATTTATGCTCGAAGTTCAAGGTAAGTTTGAGTAACATTTCAACCAGAACGCAACAGTGTCCGCTACAGAGCATTGATGGTTTTATCTATTCAGGTCAAACATTGACTAGATTATCAAAACGACACGTGTATAAAATATTTTTTTTTCGTGTTTTTTTTTAAATTAAAGTCTTACGGTCATACTCTGCAAGTATCGTAGTATTTCGAAAAGGGTCATTTTATCGAACATTTTAACCTATTCTTAAGTCATTATGAAATACCAATGGCAACGGAAAATGTATTGAAATAGATTTATACAAATGTATTACACTATATGAAAAACAAAATAAAAGTAGTAAACCAAAGTCCAATAGGCAAAGGTTCAATTCTGATAGAAAAGAAAATGGAATCGTATGAACTCCTTTGTATAGGATCAAGACCAGGTTCGCCGACAGGGTAAGCATCTTCTGCTAGGGATGCATCATCCGTTAAGCGACCCAACATTAAAAACTTAAAATTTAATTATCACCACCACAATGTTTTATGAATAATATTTCCAAAACCAAAAGTGTATAAATTCAAAACTGAATTCAAAAGATTTTGATTTTCTATAGGTTTTAATTAACAAAAAGCTTCTGTTTCCATAGAAATAAAAAGATCATATCGAGTGCAATAGGAACACTTAAAATTTGGCTGTTCCAAAGATTTCAGAGTTTTGATTCCTGTTCCTGGGTTGGGACAACACAATATAATTGAGTCTGAAGATACATAATACCTGTTCAGATTAATATTCAATAAACAATGTATATTTTTACTGGTCTATTGTCACTACCGCGAGGTCGGCCCCATCCCCTCATTCAAATTTTTAAACATTTATCTTATAAATAGATGAGATGTCCACCTTTAAGCATAAATATTCTTAAACGACATAAAAATAAATATTTCCGTGTTTATCCTCGGACTCATTCCTACTCCGTCATGAAATTTTACATCAGCTCATATCCTTAAACAATATTCTAAGTTCCATCATAAGTCAAGTTTTTGGCACCCTCTGGGCTCTGCACAATCCTCTTATTTCTAAAATTAAAAGTCTTGAAAACAGATCTGACAAGACAAATTTCATGGTCATACGTAGGGTCGGCCTACCCCTCAGTGTCTGTCATTTTACATTACTTGAAAAAAATTCAGATCTCTTCCTATTTAGAATGTTCGCTACTCATATATTTGACTTTAATATTGATTTTATCAGTTCAAGTGTTGATACAAATTTTGCCCTGAGACTGTTTTTTATATTTTTATTTTGTATAGGTTCAAATATGAAAATGGGGATTTGGCATGATTGTCAATGAGACCGCCTTCCATCAAATAGTAAAAAAAAATAAATAAACTCCTACAGGTCACCATACGGCCATCAATAATGGACAAAAATCGTTACTACAAAGTAAGCTGTAAAAGGCCCTAAAACAAAATTGTGAAACTATTCACAAAAACGGCAATTGACCAAATCTATTGAAATTGTATTTAAAAAATGACCCCCCCCCAAAAAAACAACAACAAAACAAAAAAAAAACAAAACAAACAAACAAAAAACAAAAAAAAAAACAAAAAAAAACAAAACACAAAAACAAAAAAAACAACAAAAATATCGAACAATAAAAAAAAGCGACTGCCACTGGACTAGAGGTTCCTTGCTTGGGATAGGCAAATAGAGTATCTGGCAGGGTTAAAATATATTGTGAGCTCTCAACCCTCCCGTAACTTTTGCGAATAGTACAACAGCACAACAATAAAACACACCGTAAAAATAAGATGAATTTGATTTAAGTCCTGAAATTGACACAGAAAACAACATATAAACGAATAATAGATAAAAAAACATCAAGAAGTATCGACCTCCAAAGAGTATTTGCATTTTCTATGAGCTAGTTCAAAAACAACTAATCCATACCGTTGTCCAATTGGCAAATTGACAAATCCAGTTGAAAGGGAAATGTAATGGCATCCAATTCATCCTGAACTGAAATCAACCAATAAACTTCCCCTTGGATTTCATGTAAAAATGTCATTTCAAATTCAAGAAGAAATATCAAGGAGTGCACATGAATACCATGATAAATAAATAGGAAGATAGGCAGGTTGTAGGAAATAAAACAACGGCAGTAGATACCGAAGAAACAAAGCACAAGATTACACAAATCAAAGTCCATAGACAAGACAAAAGCAAGAACGCCAAAAGACGGAAGACCAAAGACACCACATACCCACAAAACACACGAACATTACATATACAACACAAAAAACTAAAGCACTAACAGTTTGAACTCTAAATAAACAAGAGTGACATCAGGTGCCCCGGAAGGGTAAGCATGTCCTGCTCTGTACACAGCACCCGTCACACTGTTAGTGAGGCATATGTTTTGAAAGATCTGTCAGGTAACTGATTGGTTATTGTCATTTTCTAACCCTGAGACAAAACCAATTGAGAACCATGGTACGTGTAACTTCTCTAACCCTCAAACAGTACCAAGGTGAAATTTTGAAAAGCTTCAAGCTTTGAAATGATACTTTTACATGAATTTGAAATGATACTTTTACATGAATTTGAAATGATACTTTTACATGAAATACATAAAGTGTATTGTTAATTTTGTCGTAAATTATCAAGACGATCAGTGTTTGTACCAATAAAAACCATGTATAATGTCCTAACAATTATGCTATGACGTTATCATTTACGGATAAATTTATATCGAGACCAAAAAGGACTTTTTGTTTATATTTACGAGCCTTAAAATGTAGGCTGTAGATCCCATTTTCACAGATTTAGAGCGAAAGTGTAATGAAACATGTAGCTCTGTCAAACGAATCGAGAGCGCACATATGTACTAGAAATCGAAAATATTTAACAAAGAAACTTTAAGAAATGATCTGGGATGTTATCACAAGCATGGTAACTGTTTTATCTAACTATATTTCATGAAGTCACTGTCTTAAGATGTGTATTTCATTATAATTTTGCAGATGAACAGTAGTTTTTTGCTTTGTTTATATTATAAACAGGAATATTTTACTCGTGTAGAAGTAGAGCAAAATGGTACTGTTCGTTAC
The DNA here is from genome assembly GCA_002080025.1 of Modiolus philippinarum. Taxonomy (NCBI): domain Eukaryota; kingdom Metazoa; phylum Mollusca; class Bivalvia; order Mytilida; family Modiolidae; genus Modiolus; species Modiolus philippinarum. The sequence goes on along the minus strand of MJUU01003235.1, from coordinate 65,464 downwards.
AAAAAGTAAAGCTTCTTTCGCCAGAAAATAATTCATAACTACTCAATCACTCTTACTGTAAAGCTTACATATAGATAAAAATTATATACAGGTATCTCACAATCCACCCACAGAAGCTGTATAGCTAGCTTCCATGAAATTTCAATTTTGAAACTCATTTAATTTATCAAATTTTATTAAATAAGTATTTTGTTTGCTTCATTCTTTGTTAAATAATATTTATATCCTCTTTGGTGCAAGTGCATTTTGACAGATTTTTTTCGAGCAAATAGTTCAGTGAGGTACAGTTTCAAAATAACGAAATGATCGAAATATGGCTACAGTTTTGAAAGATTTTTAGAATCTAAAATAAAAAAAATCAAATCAATAAATATCAAAGGGGTCAATGAATTTACATGTTTTTGATATATAGATTATCGTGTATTAAATTTGGATTTAAAAAAAATGTAACGCACGAAAATTGCCTCGAAGAATCTGAAAATCTCATCTGTTATAGTCGCATAAGAAGTTTTTCAGTTAAATTTCTCATTCTAACGGAATTGCTTAGGGTAATTTGACTGCCAACCACAGTTGAGTTTTATTTTCAAAAGGACCCTACTATATAATGTATAGAAATTCCATTTAAAACTTAATTTATGTATAAATCTGCTTTCTCATATAAGATTTCCATAGTGTCTTTTTTCCGGCTAGCAGACAAAATTTTTTAACATATTTTCCGACCCATTACCTACAATAATCCGGAGGTGCAGCCAACGCCTGCAAAGGTCGCCTCGTATCCCAGTTTGACTCTATAACCAGTCTTGCACGAAGATGCGCCTCAGGGAGTAGGTTAGCATCCAATTAAAAGTGGGTCAATTTGACCTACATTTCATTCTTCACTGATTTAGATTAAAGTTAAGGTCAAAATTTTTATCTCACATACTGGAGGGTTTAGGCTCTTCCAGTCTTGCAAGCAGATGGGCCTTAGAGAGTAGGTCAGCATCCATAAAAAATAAGGTCACTGTGATCTATATTTCATGCTTCAGTGACTTTGTTAAGATTTATACAAACTGGTTATAGAGTCAAACTGGGTAACGATGCGAATTTTGTGGGCATCATTTGCACCTACGGTTTATATAAGACGCTTTCTCTACTTCTCTATAGCTCTTATGTATAAAAACCTCAGATAAAAACTTTTTTTTTCATTAGTACTTAGAAACTGGACATAAAATACTATTATAATGTTCTCAGAACTTTATTCAGTGTATTTTCTAATATAAACACCGAAGACAATAAGCCTCTCTGCTCCTGGTATTCCGAAAACATAGTCATTTTGTGGTGCTGGAACTGTATTCAGCGTTTAAATAGTACAAGTATTTCCTTTCCAGTTCGAAACTTTCAATGTTAAATTTTACTTGATAAATGTTGAAGATATTGTCAACATAATTATAACATTTTTAGTTGAATAAATGTATAACTAAAGGGACCGTTAAAGATAATCTTCGAATTCTCGTGTTTTTTAGGGATGTCTCTTTTTATATTTCTTTTTTTACCTTTTCCTTCTTTCCACTTTTTTTTAAACAATTTTAATGTAAAACAAAATTTCATATGTGTATATCATTTTCAATTCAAATAATTCTAAAAAGATTTTTTCATATTTTATTTAAATTTTCAAGATGAATGTTGACGTTTATCTTTTGAATTCAACACTTACTTTAAATTTTATGTTTGTTTGTTTTATTTTATTTTATTTTTCGTGTTTTTTTTCTTTGTTTTTAAATTTCGTTGATAATCAGCAATGACAAAACCCGATTGATTCCAAAATGAGGTATGGGAGGGGGCCTAATGAACAAAAAGTCTAAACAAAATGAAAAAAAAAGAACAAAAAAACAATTTTAACCCCCTCCAAAATAAAAAAAAATAGTCAAGAATAAAAAAAATAAACAAACAAAATAACATTAAAAAATACAAATATGATAAAAAAAAATCATTAAAAATAAAAGATAGATAAAAAACGTAAAAACAAAATGTATAAAATAACGGACTATATATGAAAGTATTTTTTAGGCAAAAATGAACGAACAAGAATTCAAGGAATGACATTAGTATCTTAAAAACAATTAAAAAAGTAAGATAAATAGAAAAAAAAGTAAAGACTTTATTTGAAAGATATTTCATAAACTGAAATAAAAAAAATATTTCAAAAGACATAAAAAAGATAAGTGAAGAAATACCAATTGGGTATTCTAGGAAAATAGTTGAAATCGAATAGCCCCAACAAACTCCGGAGAACAATAAGTACAAGACAAAACAATACAGACACACCACTTGAAACTAAAAAAAGAACAACATGGACCTCACCAAAATCTAGGTAGACTCTGGTGCTCTGGAAGAGTAAGCAGTCCCTGTTTCCTGCATGAGGCCTGCCATTTTCTTCGTGTCAAACCTTGTATGAGGAAGACACAAGGGAACATATCTTTTTTCATTTTGGAAACGGTTTTGTCATATCATGAGGATGTCCATTTAAAACTTCGAGGGAGATGACTGTGAATTGATTGAGTCGAGTTTTATCTCTGAAGAGCTCTGGAGTAATGAATGAGATCTAAAATATACATTCCATACGTCTTCACCTCTGGATATTTGCCATTCAAAAATGGAAAATTGAAGATTCAAATTTATGTTCAAAATTCTTTTTTTAACAGCGTTCCTCTAAAAACTAAGGAAATGTTACAATTTGTAAGAATTTTTTATTATATCTTCGGTAATCTCTGACTATTCAGCTTAGAAAGTATTCTTTCAGTCACACATGTGTCCTACTCCAGGTTTCTGTAACGACACTTCTGCTCTAGTCTGACTAGAACAGTGGCATAGTTCCGCAGAGGCACGGAAGCACGTGCTTCTATGTCAAAAGAAAAAAAAGGGTAAAATCAAACTAAGCCAAAAACTGATTCAAGTCTCTTTGAAAAATCTCAATTGTTTATAATCTACATGTATAAGCATATTTTGACTACTAAATTTCGATAATTCAAACTTAGAATGGCATAATACTATGTTACTCATTATTTTCCGTCTGCTTTGCAGGACAATTTGCTTATTTTTTAATAATAATGGATAATACCAAAACAAAATTGCGTGAATTTTTTTTTTTTAATGTACCAATTATGGACCAGAATATTTGTTTCACTGTAGATAGATAGATGATGGTCATGGTATTTTACAAAAATCAAGATCAGAAAATTTTATCTAAAAAATCCCAGCATATGGTTCTTGTCTTACTGTCGTTTGTGTCTGAAAAAGACAGATCAGAGCGACATGGTCAAATATTGTAAAATATCTACAAACATGATTTACCCCTGTGGAGGTTCGAAAGGTCTTGGAGAAGGAGATCTGCAAACTCATCATAATCAACCCTAAGAGTGAACATCGAATCACTACCACCGATATAGTCTCAGAAAAAAGCAACCACAGCAACTTACAATGTATTCAGTTATTTGAAAATTATATTTCTTCATTCTTATATTAGAATTTTAGAATATCAAAAATAAAAAAAAATGACTTATGTGTTAAAAATGAATTTGTTATCGTTAAAAGATGAAACAGGATGGTGAAAATTTTAAACTGAAAAGGCTTGATATCTGAGAAAATATTGAAATCTGATTTGAAAGAGGTAGGCATTTTTCTGGCCTTATTGCAGTTTTTATCTAAAAAAAAAGCAGAGCAATGTTCTTTGCTTTGCCGATGAGTGTCTGAGATAGTTTCTGGTATTTAATTCTTTACAGTTATTGTATTAGTCTAATTTTCAAAGCTACCATTGTCGCTAAGTTTTATAGACAAAAATCAATTGACAACAGTAAAGCTTCAAAATTAAAAGGCTTGAACTACCAATTTTTCTACTACTTCTGTCTCAATAAGCATTCGATTGTAGAATTTTTGTACTGTATATACATGATATTTTTATTTCATAAGTCATATTTTTTAATCAATTCACGCCCAAATGGGCTACGGCTACATTTCTTAAACAGTACACAAGGAGCTAACATGAAAATGCATCATTTTGTTCTATATTATTTTCCATTCCATGTAATTCATTCCTTGTTTGTTCCCTAAGAAATAAAGCTTGTAAATGTGGTCATTATAAATGTTGTTTGCATTTTTCCAAATTCGCAATTAGGCATTTTTGTCTTCCTTTCCCACAAGTTACTAAAAGGTATGATACCTTTTTATACGAATGATCTCTCCAAATTGTGGCTCCACATCGTTGTAACCCTAGCTACGCCACTGCTAGATGTCGCCACTTCAAGCTAGTGTTTTAAGTCATACCACGATTTTACATTTGAACTAAAAATAATTGTAAATAAAGTATATATATATATATTTTTTTTTACATTTTCTGATGGTCGAAAATAAAAATTCTCTTTGTATAAACATTGAATTAAGCATCAAACGCTTAATTGTTTAAGTTTTTGGGGTTTACATGGTTTAAAAGTAATGATCGTGGAAACTACATGTATAACTGGTTTTAGATAGATGAATAGCCTTCTGTACACGACCGGAGTTCTCGAACAATGATCAATCATTTTGTGGTTAAATAAGCTTAACTTTTTGTAATGAACAGTACAATGTAAAAATATGGAACTTCATAAATACGTAGAGATACATTCGATGAGTTCCTACTTCTACGCAAGTAACATTTGGCCCGTAAATGAAGTAAACAAAGCAAAAACTACTGTTCATCTCCAAAATTAAAAAGAAATATATATTTTTCGACAGTGACTTTATAAAATTAAGTGAAGATAAAATAGTTATCGTGTTTGTGATGTCATCCAAGCTCACTAATTCAGGATACCCTAGTGCGACAAAGAGCTACTGTTCTCTCAATTTGTTTGACAGAGCTATGTGTATCCGTACACGTCCGATCCCACACCGTTATTTTTAATCAAGGTTACAAGTACAGCCAAGCTTAAATACCAAATATTTGTATCTGCGAAAGAATGTAGCAAATATTTTGACCAATTTATTGTAGCGGAATACTTGATAATTTTTTTGTAATGCAGAGTTCACTAAAATCAATATATATATATATATATATATATATATATATATTTTTTTTAGTCATTTAATTGAAAGTGAGGGTTTAGCAAATCATTATCCAACAAACAGATTTAGAAATATGTCTGATCTTAGCGGGTTTCCTAACAAAAACCGATAAACACTCAATTTTCTTTTTTTAAACCTTTTATTTTTTATCCTATAAATACATGTAATAGCTTCAAGACTATTTTTTTTTAATATCATAAATATATGATTCTAATTAAAAATAAAAGTAGTATACCATTGCCTGATGGGCGAATTTACAAATCCAGTAGAAAGGGAAATGAAATCGCATGAACTCCTATACAAAGGAGGGAGATCAGTGCGTCGACAGAGTAAGCATCTCCAGCTATGCATGCATTACCCATCATGCGATTCGACATAAATCCTCAAAAAGTCATATCCAGGAAGTCAAAGCTAGTATAAGAAGACAGAACGACGTTTAAACTAATAAAGAGTCTAAGGACAGAGAAGGAAATAAGTCTGTACTAACTCGAGACATGGACATTCCATAATGGCGGCGTCCGTGAAATTTCGTGAACGTAGATTTCAGCCTTGTTTCCTCATATCCCTGTTGGAGTAGTTTGTCAGTTAACTGCTTCCCTCTCCCAGCGAAGTCGTCTCCCTTGCTCTGCCATAACGTATCAACTGGTATATGTATACCTAACGCTTGTAAATTTCCAAAAGATTCTGGGAACATGACTCTTGGAATTTTGTCTAGGAAACAATTTATTTTCAATGATCTCTCTAGATGTAGTGCTAAATCATATCTTTCTAAAAACAAATCAACTCGGGCTATGACAGCTGTGGTGTTTGTGGTGGGTTTCTACTCATAAAAATTACCTAAGGATCAGTGTTATAGTCAGTTTAATTTGCAGTCTCGACGCCACAGAAGCGGTCACAAAGTTTTTGTTGTTCATACAAGGACTTTTAGTTTATGCGAATGGGGGGGGGGGGGTAGTAGCTGGAATTATTGGCCAGTTAGCTTAATCTTCATAACACGGACACCTCTAACCACGATCTACGATAATCTTGTACATTCCATTTTCCTGCATGTTTAGACAGTTATGAAGTTTGCACTTTATTAGTTATGAACTACTGATCTCACATTATATTTTCACTTTGTTTAGTCCACATTTATCTTACCGAGATGTTATGCATTTGATTGTGGAAACGTCGAGAAATGATCTTCCAGTTCCTAATTACAGGTCGAAGTTCTTTAGGAACGCTGCTAACTATAGTGGTATGTAAACTTGCACCAAGAATGCATTTGTTTATTCTTCAAAAGTAAATATATACACGATATACACAAACAAATGATTCATTGATCTCTGCTTTTTGAAATTTCAATATAATACGCTTATAAGTCTAGTTTTTGTTGCCAAAAAGTATGGTTAATATTGGCTAATACTGGCAGACAACGGAAATATCATTCAATATCAGGGCTTGCTATTTTTATTTTGTCGAGAAGAATGTGGACATCCTTCTCAACGTGCATCAAATCTACGATATATTTGAATTTATATGAATTGTGATTAGAATTATAGCCCCGTTCGAGACAAAAATAAGAATCTAACAAAAAATAAAAGAAGAAAAAAGATCAATTATTGTTTACAAAAAAAAACTTATTTTTAGATGAAATATCCTAAAAGGCCTCTGAGCTTTTGTCATCACTTGACGACTGTCGTCCGTTTATAATTGATTTTTCCAAAACTGTGTCCGATAAACCCGTTCTCAGATAAGATGGCCGCCATACTATAAAAAAATTTAAAAGAAAACTTTAAAAAAAGGGGGTATGAACTTTTTGAAATATTCTATAAAATCCTTGCTTAACTTGAAGTGAGTGATCTGTTTACGAAATTGTGTCCGATAATTCCCAATCTGATCACAATGGCCGGCAAGCTGAGAACAGAAAAAAAGAAGGATGAATTTGAAAAAAAATCCTTCTGAAACTATTCTTCAAATTTTAACCAATATTTGCTAAAATGATGCTTGGTTGGTTTCCTTCCAATACGTCCTCTGATCAAGATTGCCGCCAAAGCCGAATTTATTTTGTCATATAACCCTATGGGAAATTCATTAATTTGTTTGTCTTGAAGTGCCTGTTTAGTTAAAATTTTGCTGTAATGGTCTCTTGATCGACCCATTTCAAAATTGAGTCTAATGACCTCGTCCGCTAACCAAGATGACTGCTTTATGCAATTTTAATGAAAAGAAGTTAGTGTAGAATTTCAGAATCTTTTTTTACCTTGAACGACTAGCTCAATTGGTACCAAACTTTGATGAAATGTTCCGTAGGTTGATTTCTTGTACCCCGAGTCGAGTACTGTTTAATAGATCCTTAACTGAAATTCGTAAAAATCGTCTAATCTGGAAATATTTACTCCATTGGAACCATTTGATAAATAGTTATTGGAACGGTATCTTTGAAAACGTTGTCCAATGACATCGCCTTGCTTACCAAGATGGTCGCGGTAAAATTAGTTTTGACATAGAATTTTCAGGAAAATTTGTGCAAAAAAAGATCTCATCTTGAAATTTTGCACGAAAATTGATTCTCCGCTTAAGCCAGTTTGTCAGGATAATCAATTAGTTAACATTTGATATCTATACTATGGAGTATATGATATAATGTATTATACTACCTCACATATGTATCCTTAATTTTCATTGTTCATAACGTCATCACGTGACATTATTTAATTAAGATATTTCCCTCCAATTCAACGTCCCCATGGGATAATAGTATTATTCACAGGGAGATAATCCTGTGATGTGACGTCAGAGTAGAATAACCCTTTATAGAGTGAAACAAGAGTGGAATAATAGTATTATCCCATGGTGAAATAACCCCTTTAACTGACGTCAACATGAAATAACAGTATTATTCTATGGACAAAAATAACCTTTAAATCAAAGTTTTCAGTAAGTGTTGTATACACAAATTAATTGACAATAATATTGTATATTTGAATTCAATGTTTGTTCGGTAGTATAAATCGGTTACGGCCCTCCAACTCGGTGAATATCCAGAATAATAAACTGGACAAAAGTTATTTTCATCGGGCTAACGCCCTCGGGAAAAACCCCGTTCATAGTTCATAATATTAAAATGTATCACTATATAAAATTTAATCAATGTAATTTCTTATGATATTTTGTAAGTGTTTTATGAACTCTTAAAAAAAGCATTCCTTTTGTCATGTATACAATTTCCATTGCCCTTCATTGATTTTCCAATAATTGAAATATGGGTATGTTTCAGGAAATAAGTGTAATCAGGAATTATGGACACAAATTTTAACACAAACAATACATTTATGTAAAATGATCAATAAAGTTATAGATAAGTTATAAAAGTTTACTGTTTTAAATAATTAAGTAATCTAGAAGAGTCAGTTTAGTTCCTTTTTAGACTCAAACTTTTTGTAAAATATGCTTATAAAGTTTACTTTCCAAAAAATAATGAATTCGAATATGTTCTACCTCTTAACTTAATTTATCTGATATTAAAAAAGAACAAAAATATATGATAAAAGAAAAAGATATATGAATGTACTTTCTATCCTGTATTTTAAACGTATCAGCTGAATAACAAAAAAAATGAGAAAAAACATTCTTCCTTGACCTTTTTGAGCTATTTGAGGGTATACATCATCCTGCAACGAAACCCTTTGAGTGTTCAATAAATTTGCCAAGGTTGAGGGTTTCATAGTTTTCTCTTAAAACAATTATTATGATTCTTCGAAAAATTAAAACTAGCCACTTTTATCTTATTATTACAGAAAAAATGTTATGAAAAAGTTCTGGTTTCTGCACATAAATATGACATGTATTGCATCTAGGGAAAATATCACACACTTAGACAAAATTACTGAAATTTTGTTTTCTAACGATAATTTATTAGACATATGTACGTACCACATCTGATATTATTTCTATTCTTTTTTTATGGAATGATTATTTCCTATGTAAGTTTATGCTAAAATGCTGCAAGGTATCAAATTCACGCTTCTGGTCTCAAATACTCAGCTGCCAAGTAGATATACCAAGCATGGCATTCAGGAGACAAGACAAAATTTTGCAACAGTATGAATGAGAAGATACTCATATTTATCAATTATATTATGCTTTTATTGTAAAGATGTCAAAAAGTTTTCTTGCTATTATTGAAAATTTAACTGGATTCAGTCTTTCTTCATGCTGGGAAATATGATAAACTATATCAAAACACGAAAATATCTCTGAATAAAACATTTCTTACATCTGAGGTAAATATAAACGTTTGATAGAATATATCTTGCTTAAGGGATATGTGTAAAATTAACAAATATTTTCAAGGATTACATGTAATAACTAAAATTTATAGGATTAAATGAAATTCCAGACTGAACCAGCTGAGATTACAAGAAATCCCTAATTTTACTAATTTCTTGTAACAGGTATAAAGATGAAACTTCTTTAAAAAAATAGCTGAACTAGTTTGAAACCTATTTTATGTCATATTTTGTAGAAGTTACAACATGTACATCAAAGGACGAGTTGCGATTAGATTATGATTTGGCCCCCAAAGTTCATGAAAAAAAAAATGATTTTGCAGATACAAAGACATTTCTTGCATAATAATNGTATATATATATATATATATATATATATATATATGTCGACGATATGTTTATTAAAGATAATACTACATCCATTTTATGGAAACAGTTTTGATTTGTTTAGACACACCATACACCTTTAATATTTGCCCTTTGGGAAAGTCATCGAACTACTGTTTATACCTTTTAAGATTTAACTGCTAAAACATTTCAGTGCCCACACATTTTTTGTCCATGAAAGGGTCTTTTATATTTCCTTTTCATATATATGTAAATTGTTTGGGTATTCGGATGTCCTAATGGTTTAAAGTTGAAAAAAGTGATAAAAAAATGACTTAAAATCCAGGAAAATTTGAAAAAATTGATAAAAATCAGTTAGGGTACCTGTCTGTATATACACTGCTAGGCAACAAAATTCAAAATCATTTGATATTAATTCTAAATTTAAATAGCAGACACATAGAGCAATAAAAAAGGGAATTAAGAAATTCAAAGCTTGGATTTTTTCAAACACAGGGGACAAAATAATGGTCTTATCGCAACCCATCCTTTTTGTATAAGATGCAATTTGTATTTTCTCGTCCATTTACATGTACAGTTTTTTGGTACATGATGCAACTTGTTTACAATATATACATTTAAGCTCTAGCAACTTTAGTTTGTATTTAATTACCTACATAGATTTCCTAAATTTTGCTTGTAATCAGTTCAGACTTTAACACCTTGTAAAGACCAGACATATTTTTACTGTAAAATGTTACTTGAACTGAATATATGCTACACTACTAAAGACTTCAGTTCTACAAACGACCTATAAAAAAATAATTTTCAAAACAAATGTATGATCGCGTTCAGAGAATAAGTGATATTATCGGTTAAAGGAAATGCGTGCAATGCTTAAGATAAAATATCGAAAGAAAAACAGTATCTGCGTAAATTGAATGTCCGTCAAATAGCTATTCCAGTACTGACTTTAGTAACTAACTAGATTTTAAATGTATACGTACATTGTTATTACAATATTTGAATACCATATTGGCACAACAAACGTTCAAAGTCATGATTTTGTTTTACCATAAATCACTTGAATGAAACTAAACTTATCTAAGCAACATTTTTTGTTAACATTAGATAAGATACATTTCATCTAAACAAGAACAGACATAATAGACATAACAGCCGCAGATTTCAAGAGGTAATTTGAAATAATTAAATCAATGCCATTTGCTTCTTCCACATATTTGATTTGTCACAGTATACCTATCATTATTCTTTGAAGACTGTACTATATAAAATAATGAGATCTGGTATAATTTACCAATGAGACAGCCATCCATCAAATAGTTAAGAACAAATAATAACACGTCTACAGGTCTTCAACAGTGGACAAAAATCCATATGGCGAAGTAAGCTGTAAAGGCCTCTAAAATATGACAGGGAAATTATGCACAACAAATACAATCGACCTAATCTATATAAAGTCAAAAAACAAATGACGATCACCAATGAACAATTAAAAACAACGACAACTACTGCCAGTGCATAAAAGACTTTTTACAAAGTAAAGACAATATTACTTAGTATAAAATTAATTTGTTTAATGTACTGCATGAAAATATAAGTTGGATTGAACAAATGTAAATATTCAAAGTGAGGTTTTCTTTTTTTAGTTTCTTCCTATTTTGGATTTGGGTTGCTGGATATTGGTTCTTTGGTAAACAGAAGTCAAACATGGAAAAATGTCCCAGACAGGAAAGATTGTACAGGGAAGTTTTCCTTTAACGCACCGTAAGTAAATCGTACACTTCATGTTCTAATTCAAGCGCAAAAGTAATACATTTTAGGTAGTAAATTCAGATATTTTGGACTGCACTGTAACGAAATAATATAAATATTCTTACTTTCTGTTGACCTAAAATGTTATTTTATACATATGCTTATATAGATGTTGAAAATATTCCATATAGAATATGTAATTACTGAATCACGCAACAGTTATCTTTTATCACTTCCACAATCAGCAAATTTTTGAATTGTACACAACTTAAGGTATAGTGTAGATGTGCAAAGCAGTATACAGTTGAAAAATTAACAAAGAATTAATTTGAAAAAAGGGTGAATCTATAGCTCATCTGTCAATAAAACTGTCAACACGTACAATAGAAAACGAATAAATCTTTTAAATATGTTCAGTTTAAATTAACAAATATAGGGTTCAGTGCTGATGTCAATCAAAGATTCAATTTTGATGTTATTATGATCAGTTATTACCACATGCTTACATCTAATAAGATGAAAATATCTATTTCAGGATTCAACGGGAAAGCAACTACTTTGTTTTGAAAATTAATTCATGCAACGTCATGTACACTGAGCATGTTGAAGTGTCTTTAAAAGTTAACCACCAGAACGCTGGACAGATACAGTGGGTTCTTATATCACCTTATGGGACCAGATCAGTAATACTACCAGGCAGAGGACTAGATCCAGAACAAAATATGGACCTTACAGTTCTTACTGTTCAAATGTGGGGTGAGAATCCTACTGGGTACTGGAGACTGGAACCTAAAGCCAGGTTTGATAGAAGGCTTGGTAAGTATAAGACACAGGTTACTAAAACATAAAGTCATGTTTGATAGGATTAGTGGGACGATTACTAGTATTTATTACCTTAAGTCATGCTCAGTAGTTTTGTCTCGATAGTAAGTAATAATGCGGGGTTGCCTTTCGCTATAGTATAGATCTGCACGAGTTGGCTGGTAATATCAATGAGTCTTAGCAACAAGACGATGTTATCTAGGTAAAAAAATCGTGTACTAAATATTTATTCCGAAATAGATGCTTGGTATCTAAACTGACTTTTGTTGTTGATGGCAATATATACCCTGTTAGTAAAATTTTTGTATATTTGCTATTGATAGCACTGTCTAATGGAGACTATTCTTTGAATGTATGTTACAAGAAAGGCGGTCTACTACTAAAAGAGGGTTGAAGTACTTTTATCTCCTTTAAGTAGATAAAACTTGGAGAATATAGTTTTTACACTAGTGGTTCAAAAAGACTTTTCGTAATGTACTTTACTAAATTTTACTGCTTCACTTTTTGGAAAAAAATTTCAAAGCATAGATTACGACAGAGTAAATATACATTTTCAGAAAACGGAACACTAGAATCAGTAAAAATAAAGATCCATGGTTTTACATGTGATGAAGAAAATGTTAGAAAATGTCTAGATCCTGCAAAACAAGGTATGCATCATATTTGCAAATGATATATTGTGTGCAAAAAAGTTGTTAATAAGTGTGTTTATTAATATTAAGAATAATCTAAAAGTTAAAATTTTAAAAAGTACATCTGTTTAAATGAAAAAAGTTAATTTGCTATCAAAAGGTTTAAAAAATCGAACTTTCCAGATTTATAGAATTCCCCTATTTGAACTGATGTTAATCGTGAAAAGTCACATCATATGACATTGTGACGTTATTGAAGTTATGTTGAAAAGTAAGAATTTTCTGCGAACGTTAGGTTGTCTATTACAATAGAATATCTGATTTCAAAGTAAAAGTGCAATTTGGATTTAGAACCTTAAAAGGTGTAAAGTTTGTGATGAATCAGTTCTCCAAAGTAATACTGGGATCTGAAAACAGGAATATGTTTCTTAATAACACCTTTTCGTAGAACTAAATAACGTGCTTGGTGATGTTTGGACTATCACAAATTTACCTTTTCATCTGATCCCAAAGGCCATCTGAGCTTCTATATTATGATTTTTGTCTGTGGTTTGTCTGTCGACTATCGATCCCCATTTTTCAATTTGAACTTCCTCCGAAGAACTGGCGAATATTATTAGACCTTACATGACATCACTTTACAAAATGGTAACAAGAAAGGTCTTAGTTTAGCAAAGAAACCGATGGAAGAAACATGACAAAACTCCTTCACGAGCCGTAATGAGTAATGGTTAAGATGGGTGCGCATCAAATGTTAACGTTATCCAAAATGACCACGAGATTGAATTTCATCGACAAAAACTAATGCAATTCATTTAAAATATCCTTGTGTGGATATTCTATTAAAACTGTCTCATGTGTATATGATAAATTATTTCATTGCTGGAAAACTATTTGGACATCTTTTCCTGAAAAAATCGTGGTCAGATGACTATTTTTTTATAAATTGAAATTTGGGAAACCCCTTTCACAATTTGATTTTTTTATCAGATATTTTTTCAATTGTTTTATTCATTTGCACCAATTTCACAATTTGTTTATAAATTAACTACGTTATTCGCTTGAATAACAGATACTCTATACAGATAATCACACTTGGCCAATACGATGTTCCTTCTACATTGGACAAGTTTTCTCGTATTATACTCCACCCAGTGACGTCTTACCTACGATTCTACGTGATTGTTAATTGTAAATAATGATTATTGATTTTTACTCCAATTGTGACCATTCATTTTATTGTTACATAAAAGTAAATAAGGAAATAAATGAACTTTACAGATTCTTTACAAAAAGTATACTTTCATAAATGCACATTCATGCTTATCAGTATTCACATGCCGATAGGTTGTCAAAGTTTTTATCATTAAATTTTTACCGCACTTGTGACTCATAATGTAAAATTAATTAAAAAAAAAACCGACTCTTAAAATTAAAAAAAAAATACCAATCTTGTACATTCAGATTTCTGATCACATGATAATTCATCAGGCCAATACAGCAAACTTTGGCCAATAACGAAATCAGTGCAGAGATTGTTAAATAGTGATATCATGGTCTAGTTACACTATGTCAAAAAGTCAAAAATACTGAATGCGTTTAAAGCCAGAGGTAACATTAGTCATACAGCTAAAATTATAGGCATTAAATTATTGACTAAGAGATAGGTAAAGTTAAGAAAGAACAAGGAAATATTCTGAGGAAGGGACATCAAAAGTACAGACAAACGTAAAAGAACAACGAGGACAAGACGAACGTTGCATTGTTGAGACATTAGGTTTATTTTCTGAACTAGTGTTGGTAAAACATCAATTGCCTACCTACTCTTAAATGTTAAAAAATGGATAACAGGAAAGACCTACAATGGCTGAAAATTATAATTACATTCAACAATTTGCAAGGGAACTACACAAGAAAAACACGTATAAGACAAAAGACAAACGTAGACAACGATAGGAACTCGGGAAAGCCGGACTTGCTACCGGCACTAGCAAAAGCCAGCGGTAGGATTAACATTACCGGTTTATTGGTACCCAAACCTTAAGAATGTTTTTATTTAATGTTATTATGACTTTATCCTAGATCAATTTATAATTAGAGCCAACAGTTTTGTAATTATGTTTTATACATATATGACAAGCTGCTTTCGGGAGGTAAGTTTAAATCCTGTAATTTTTTAGAATTTTTTTTATCAACCAGACAATTTTATGTTTTTGACAAAAGAAACTTATATTTTGTTCCCCTTTTCAAGTAAAAGCAAAAAACCCAATTTTTAAAGACGTTTGTAATTGTAAAAATAACTTGACGTCATATTTTCTGCTTAGCAGTGTAATTCTGACAACGTTATCATGCAAGTCTGTGTGAGCTTTTGTCATCACTTTGCGTCCGTCGGCGTCGTCGACGTCCGTGTCTGTTAACTTTTTACATTTTGATCTTCTTTTCTGAAACCACTAAACAGATTTCAACCGAACTTGTTAATGTTAAAATGTTAAACAGGTAGTCCTTTACCAGATTTTGTGAAATTGGTGCAAATTGGAAATTCAACATGGCCGTCAGGCTAGTCATGTGTTTAGATTGGTTCAAATTCCTACAATCTTCTTTTCAGAAACTACAATGTGGATTAAATTGTTACTTTGTTGAAATGATTGCTAGATAGTCCTTCACTCAACTTGTGAATCGTTTGTCGATCTGAAATTCAAAATAGCCGCCATGACGAAACCTAGTTTAACATCGGACCCTATGGGAATTTCACATTCTGATCTTCTTCTCAGAAACCACTCAACAGATTTCAACCAATCTTGGCAAAAATGCTAGACAGGTGGGCCTCTACCAAATCTATGAATTTGGTGCCGACCCGAATTCCAATTGGCCGCCAGGGCTAATTATGTGTTTTTTACCAGATTTTGTGAAATTGGTGCAAATCGGAAATTCAACATGGCCCCCAGGGCCAGTCATTTGTTCTGATTGGTCCAAATTTCAAAAATATTTTTGTTAGAAAATACAATGTTGATCGAATTGTAACTTTGTAGAAATGATTGTTAGATGATTCTTTACGCAACTTGTGAATCGTTTGCCGATCAGGAATTCAAAATGGCCGCCATGACGAAACTTAGTTTAACATTGGACCCTATTAGTATTTCACATTTTTATCTTCTGAGAATCCACAAAACTGATTTAAAACAAACTTAACAAAACTATTGAACAGGTAGTCTTTCCAGATCTGTGAAACTGGTGCCGATCAAAAATTCAACATGACCGCCACCAGGGCTAATTATATGTTATGATTGGTCCAAATTTCAAAAATCTTCTTGTCAGAAACCACAATGTGGATTTAATTGTAAATTTGTAGAAATGATTTTTAGATGATCATGTACTTAATTTGTGAATCGTTTGCTAATCGGAAATTCAAAATAGTCGCCATGACAAAGCTTAGTTTAACTTTGACCCTATTAGAATTTCACATTTTGATCTTCTTCTCAGAAAACATTGAACAAATTTCAACCAAATTTGGCAGAAATGTTAGGCAGATGGTCGGCAACTTATCCCGACAACTGTATGTCAAGTGAGCGATTACAGTGTCCTTGGAACCTCTGGTTAACCTCCTCAACTCTGAAATGCTGGGCCAAAATAAACCAAGATTAGCAGTAAGCATTGTATATCTGTTTTAAAGGATGCTCGTTATATCCCCAGCAGTTCTGGTATTGTGGATTGCTTAACGACAAACTTCTCTGAAACGACTTGTCCAAATTCAGAAAAACTTTGCTACATGCATCGACATAATGCTCTTTCTAAAGTAAGCCCATTTCATTCCGTTCGGACAACAAACATGACCTCTTTCCTAAAATTCTTATTTCTGATAGACTGATTAAAAATGTTCTCCTCTGAAACATCTTGATCAAACGAAAGAGTACTTTAACGGAATTGTTTAAATAAGGTAGTTTGTTAATTTCTTATTTTGGTTTATTGCAAAATAAACATAGCCACATTAGCAATTTTTTTCTTTGATTTTTTATGTTGGCATAAACAGACATAAAGCACTGCCGTCATGTGCAATTCTTGTTTCTGATTAGCCGATCTATAGAAAAAAAAATATTTTCAGCTGACTATAAAGTCAAAAGAAGCATTGGATCGTTTATACCGTTTGCTTATTTCGTCTCCATCGGACAAAAAATGGTAGAAAAGACAAATCCGTTTCTGATTGACCAAATTTAATTAAATCAGCTAAAACAGCTTGGCCAAATGCAAGTAAACTTGACAGGAAAGGTGTGTATTAGAGTCTTTAAGAAGTATGTTCAATTCGTTCCATACAGAACAACAAAAATTGTTGCAATGGAAAATTCTTTCTTAAAGAAAAAAAATCTTAAAACTGCAAGACAAATGGAACCCAAACCTAACAGGAAGCATACACGTAAGTTCACTATCAAATTGTTTTGTTTCGTAAACACCAAGAATGACATCCATAGAACATTCTTGTTTCTTACTCTTTTAATTTTAAGCAAAAAAAATTCTAAATTGAACAAAACCCCTCAAAGGATGTTCTTAAGGATCTTTCTGAATTTGTTCTGATCAGACAATTATGGATGATCATATTTATCATATGTTTATATTTGAAAGCCCAATTAATCATTGGTATGAAAGGACAAGAAAAATATTTTGTTGAAATGTAGAGATTCGATTTATAAAAAATACGGCATCAAGGATTAAAGATTAAGGAAGAGTAAGACAAAAATAATATCTTTTTAAAATGATCCAATTGATTGGTAATAAAACATTTGTATTTTTGTAAGAAGTTATTGCCCAGTTGTCAGCATTTCGGTGTTGGTGTGAAATCGTGATACATTTTGATTTAAATTTTCCGTCATTAAATTTGTGAAAATCCTTAAAATATAAGATTTATCTCCCTCATTGCATAGTTATCCTAAGACGGATTTGATATAACTTTGTGGACCTTTGGTTTGCAATGCTCTTCAATTTCTGTTGTTATTTGAATACCAAATCATATGGATTCGAGCGTCACTGAAGAAGGTAATTCCAGAAACAGTTGTCTGGCGACTTTAATTAATATTGGTATCTTTAATAGTTTTTTTATATTTTAACTGACACACAGGTGTTTAACCGATAGCCTGCAAAATATTCTTGAATGAAATGAATTCCTGAAAGTTTTTGCCTTTCACTCAGTTTTTATTTTAAACAAATGCAGATTTTCACTTCAGACGACAAATGACAAAGATGATTACATAAGATGATGAAGTATACTAATAATTGATACACATTAAACATACTAAGGGTGTTTTCACATGACCTAAGTATTAACATGGCTTGACATGACGAAATCTTACGTGCGTATTCATCTCTCCAAGCCAGTTGGAGAAATTATTATGAACCATGCGTTGATTAAATTGTCTCATGTTACTTGCTACCAAATCTATTTGGAATATTTTCATCAAGATTCTGCGTTGGATCATTAAGTTTTTTCAGTGGGGATCATGTTGTTCATTTGTTTTTAGTTTTTAGTTATTAGGGTCATGTTGTTCATTTGTTTTTAGTTTTTAATTGTTGTGTGTGTGTTGTTTTTGTCTTGTCCTTGTTGTATTCCGGAATCTGTCAGTTATTTTCAATTTCTCTTTTCCTTGGATATTCCATTGGTATTTCTGCATTTTCTCCAAGCCATATCTTGTGGATTATAATATTTCGCAACTCTCGGTCATTATATTTAGCTTGACTAGTTTCGTGATTGAAAACTTTTCAATTTCTATCTTGCGATCTCGAGTTTAGATGTTTTTGTGAGACATTGTGGAAATTGAGGCTATATAATTATAGTCTTTTGTGGAGGTAAATATGAGTTTTTATTTACCTAGGCTGAGGTCAATGTTGATTCCAAAGGCCAATAAAAACTCCCATTTGCCGACACAAAGGGTTGTATTGTTTTATTACTTAACACATAACAGTGAGAGTGAAAGCAAGTAAATATGACTTTAATAACATTATTATGACATCATACAAAACGAAATGGAAAGTGAAAGTGAATGCGATTTAATATTGATTTTAATCAACAAAATCAATGTTTACGGATTGTAAAGTGAAAGTGTTTTATCCAATGATTTATCCGAAATAAAATAACAACTTCTACTAAGGATAAAGATGTCTATATTACTTCAGTATTATTGAGGTTTGACATGATGAAACACAATATGTTTATATTTCAGATAGAATAACAACGATTGCTTTCCTTGTAATTGATACATGAGAGTCAGATGTTTTCCATTTACAATATGGAACAAAATTCAGTCAAAAACACGATTATGAACACTACAAAAATCAATAATAGCAAGCTACTTATGATTACCAAAGCTAATTTGTCAAACGCAAAATCCAAACACGATACACAACCCAACGATATTTTACATTTCATAGTTCCCTCAGATGTTCCAAGTAAAAGACTTCAAGCTGATGCCATATTTAAATTGTGACATTTGATTTATCATTTGGATAAACAAACTTCTCATCAACGTTAGTCCGGACATAGTCCATTCGTGTACTGTGCGTTATTCTATCCTATCTATATTTTCACATGTATATGAGAGTTTTTAAACCATCTATTGAATTTCAGTTGAGGGACAGTGGACCAAGTGGGATAAGTGGTCTAAATGTTCTGTTTTATATGGATCCGGAACAAAAACACGTCACCGAGTGTGTCAGAGTGGGAATGCAGTATACTGTGAAGGTTCAGATATACAAGAAAAACCATGCACCAATCCATGTCCACCTCCACCTCCTAAAATATTTGGTGAGCGATTAAAATTTAGCATTATTCCGGAAACTTTTGCGAGGTCAATTTTGAGCTGTTTTAATTGCAAACAGTTTTTTTTAGAACTGTATATATTTCTTAATATAAGATGAAAAGCAACCATTATTGTAACTTCAGTTCTTTGGTAGTAACACTTATTGTTCAATTTATAACCAAGAATAAAGTATTTAATAAAACGTACCCTTTTCTTCAAAAGGATGGGTTGCGGTAAGACCTAAAATCGGCCCAATCGTTTTCAGAGAAAATAAACTTTTACAACTGGATTTTCTTTACACTATTTTGAGAGTTTTATGCTTATACTATCATGATATATACATGTGATATTGCATGGATTACATGAGGTTATGACACAACCAATTTTCTTCTTTACCATTGTGTATAGGAAAATGTCTAACACTTACCTAATATTCACCAGTGTCTAACTATATCGTGCATCGATTACCAACTTGATACTTATACCATAGGTCAATTACTTAATAAGTAACATGTATGCAAAATATCGTTTTGGTTATCCATTCAAGGCATATTTAAAAAAAAATGACAAATTTCAGCAAAAATTCTAAAAATCTGATTTTTTTCGAATAAAGGAGGTTCTTTTTAATTTGAAAAGATGACGTGCAAAGAAAAAAAAACAAATCTTTTGTGTATATATTACTAACGAAGTAGTTGTCTAATTGTATAAGTTTCAAACTGGTTCTTTGAGTAAAACATAGTTAAAAAGTAATAAATGTAATGTCAATGGTAATAATTTTCCCGTAGAATTTGGGTAAAAAATCTAGAAGCGTAGTGTCAAAACTATATGTTTATCTGTTTGATATGGCTGTATTTAATCCAAAAGTTATACATACATTTGAAGTATAAGTATATGTCTGTAAAATAAGTGCAAAGAATAATGATTTGTAAGATGTTCATTATTTTCTGAATACCAATGGACCGATTTATTGCCTTATCACAACCCATCCTTTAAATGATTCAAGAGAAAAAATCTTTTTTGGACATATTTATGTTAACTCGTCTATAAACTTCCATTAAGAACATGAAACATACATTTTTTTGAGAAATAAATTATCCAGGAAACATGCGTTTGAAGACCAACATCGTTCAATACTGTGTACAAACACGTATAATGGCAGTAACGACATGAATTTTCTCTGTATCTGCAACCAGTAAACAACACGTTTCGCAAGTTGTAATATCTGTTTGCGATGCGCAAGTCAATATATTTTATAATTTTTTATATTCTTAAAGTGCAATACTATTTTCAGCCGCTGAAAACGCTGTCTCTATCAACATGTTTAGCTAATCTTATCTGCGCATTTGGATCACGCCGAGTCTACATAACCTTGGCCCTTATTACTACAATATATATAAATACTGTAGCGTGTAACCTGGAATGACCTGTTAATTGTTTTATTTATTTACAGGACAGGAATATGGTTCGAACCGGTTTCCCGGGATTTCCTAGAAGCATTTACTTAATTTGATTAATTTGTAAAATAAACTGTTTGGTCCAATAAATCTATAAACCTATTCTTATCCCGAACCTGTCTGGCCGTATTTGCTTCACCAGACCTGTTTTCTATCGAACGTGTCTCAGTACTGTTTATACTACTAAATATATATTACTAAGCGTCTGTACCAAACCACGATACAGATCTTTGAATCAACTTATACGTACTGGGTATTAACCAAAAACAACCTGAACTTAACTGAAGTTCCCAGACAGTGTCTCAAGCTGCGACCAGTCTGTTTCCATACATACAGCATTGAAACACTGTCAAACATGTTGAACCCTTTTGTCGCGACCATCCTAAAAGGCATCCGACACCAGGCTGAACACGGTTTAAACCTTATACCTACTTTATAAACCTAATTCGTTATTTACCTTGCTCTTAGAAGGTCCTCAAAGGTCTCCATTCTGGACAAACTAACATATGAATGACGACTTTCTAAGGTAGCGGCTTATATATATATACTAATAACGCGGACCTTGCAGAAAGCACTCTATCTATTTTTAGCAACATTGAAATACCCTGGATTCCTTAGTAAACGTAACTGTGAAAATATCATTTATTCAATTTATTTGAACACATTATAGTATTTATTAAACGCCGATCATTTTTAGAATATTAATCAACACTAACATCACATTTGCACTGTCTAAAACATCGACATAGATAGTGTATATGACAGCGCCATCTATGTTTCCAATGTAAACGTTCACATAGCAACCTGAAGTATAGCGTTCATTCAAGGTGATAACCTGCAACCAATTTAATGATAAACCCGATATATATCATACCATTCTTTAAATAGAGAAAACACGCTGCGTATAATTAATATTTGTTACAATACGCACATAATTTACCATACTTATTTTTTCTGAGGAAAGTCGTTCGGTAGCGTAATATAAAAATAAGAAATAGATATTACTAAGAATATATCTATAGACTAAATGTGAATGTCCTACGTGTTTGACTTGCTTAGAAATGGACTTAAATGTTAAAATTTGAAGTAATTTTTTTCAACGTCATTGAACCACAAACTTAATGTCAATGTCTAATGACCTTTTTGTGCATTGTATAATGATATTTTGGTCCAGGAAACATTTTTCAAATACAATTATTTCTTTAGAACGGTTTCAATTGAAACTTAAATACTTCAGCTGATTTGTACCATGTTATTTACACTCTTTACTTTTATTGATTACTTTTGCAGAATCTGAACCTCTTTTCCAATACCACTTTCATGCATACTACAAGAACCAATAATGTATATTTTCAAATTAGAGGTTTGCCACCTGCCTTTTCAATTAAGGTGTCTCAGTGGTATTATTCCGCCATTTTTGTCTAATAATTGTTCATTTAGGTTTCATTCATTAAAATTTTTTACAAAATAGTTATTTTAAATAAAAAGAAAGTTCAAATGTATTTAAAATTTATTTTCCTTATCATTTTTATAACATTTTCGTTACAAAAACGTGAGCTAAAACACAAGAGCTTTAAATCAGTTGCTGGATTTACAGAACACGGAAATTATTCAAGGGAGATAATTTGATAAAATAATTTAACAAAGATATCACTAGAGAAATTAACATTTTGCAATTTTTCTCTCTAATTTCAACGGTGACCCCTAATTTTTATTTTTGAAATGTAAACTACATAATAATAATTAAACACATGCAAAGTATGAAAAAATTCTATAATAGATTTTTCAAACTATCGTCTCATATAATCATATTCCCTATCATTTCTATGTAAAATCCTGAAATTTTCAATTTCAAATTTTGCGCTTAAATGCACGGTGACCCCCAAATTTTAATTTACATTTTGAACAATAATACAGTTATGTTTCTACACAGAAAATTTCACAAAATTCTATAATAGGAAATTAATACCCTGCAGACACCTTAAACAGTGCAATTTATAGGTTATATTCCAAAATATCAAAAGCGGTAACATTCTTATCATTAATTCTTTTGTTGATTTCAAATGTTGTTTAAGCCATTCCAAGTACGTCTTTATTCGGCGATTTATTATTTTTTACATTTATCTATCCTGGACTAAGGACTAGACTAAACGCTTATGGCAGTATTTAGATATACAACACATTACATATTATTGGAAGTTCTTCCTTTTGTGAGAAAAAAATGGGATTATACTTAAACAGAATAAAGAAATAAAAAATATTAATTTAAAAAATGTTGAAGAAACAAATACGTACAATATTTACACGTGTTTTTGCAGACATGAAAGAAAATGAAAAGATCGCACGTATTATCGAACCATTTTGTCAGTTATATATCTTCCTTTATTCTTAAGTCAGACAAACCTCAACGTTTCGTTGTCTTTAATATGCTTTCTTTACTTTTGTAGATATTAGTACATGGATATATGACCCTTATAGAAATGCAGGTATGTATTTTTTTTCTCTATAATGCTTGCTTTCAAATGTCATGTATGAAGCACAGGCATTTAATGAAACCACACACCCCCAAAACCATTACTTGATTACTTCTTTGGTTTAAGGTAGCATGAGAATCTAGAATAGACAGTCACATATCACGCATTAAAGATATTGTAAATTCCAGGTTTTTGACGATATTTGATAAACCAATGTCTGAGGATACAACATGTTTACCAAATAAATCAATCAAGATTTCTGTGACTTCATTGTGCGAAATTTTCAAAACGTATACAAATTCTAAAGAAACAATGACTATTTAGTAAAAAATCATTCAAATCGGAATTTTGCCGTTTCCAATAACTTGATTGGTTGTAGTGAAATTTCAGATCTTGTCAATGAAAACTCCGATTATTGCACTCTAAGGTTTCCGCCAAGAATGAAGAATTGACAACTAAACTTTCCCCCTTGCCAATTATAGATATTAATAATTTCTAAACTGCTATCGTGTACTGTTGTGGTGTTTACACAAACCATACAATTGAAATCATTTGCTCAACTTTACACAGCGAAACGCATGGTCGGAATGTAAATTTTTATAATTGACCCTTAAAGGGCCTCAAAATAAATGTAATGGTTCATAACAAGCAGCTCTAAATTTGATGCCAGTATAAACAAGGAACTCCTTGTAGAACCAAAAATTCAAAAAAGTTGACGGCCGTCATTACAATAA
This sequence comes from Modiolus philippinarum, assembly GCA_002080025.1. Lineage (NCBI taxonomy): Eukaryota > Metazoa > Mollusca > Bivalvia > Mytilida > Modiolidae > Modiolus > Modiolus philippinarum. Next base: position 41,116 of record MJUU01003235.1, on the reverse strand, counting down.
ATAAATAAATAAATAAATAAATAATTCAATAAATCATCTTCTGGGAAGTCGATATATCAAAAATCTGATTTAATGAAATTTGGACAAAAAATGAATAATAAAGTGATCGAGGCAGGATGGTTACTGGATGGTTATCACTGCCTTAGTCATTTTAACATTTACTAAGGAACTACGTTAAGCTAAAATTAGTCTTAATGAATACCAGTTATTCATAAATGCGTAGAAATTAATTAAATTTCGCAAAATTTTGTAACCAACATTTAAATAAAAATTTGTTCAGGATTGGAAAAAGATATGTATCCGTCATATCTTCTGAAGTTACATGAAGAATTCCGGTTTTATTTTACAAACATCGTATTTACATTTTGAAATACTGATGTTGTCTTTATTTGAGACAATTATATAAATAAATTTTTTTGTTAGCCAATTATGTCGTAATTTATAAAAAAAGAACATATAGGTGAATGAAAAAGGAGACCTCACTTCATCTCCGATGACACGGGAAATCTCGAAAGAGTAATAGATTCCCATATATACGAGAAAGATCAGATGTGTCGATAGGCTAAGTATCTTCTACTATGCATACAACTCATCCCGAATGGTCATATCCGATGCATGTCATGGCTAATAAAATTGAGACCGAATGACGTTTAAACCGATGAGGAGTCTAACGACGGCGATGGAAACAAATCTTCAGTTCGTTGTCAAGGACAATTCATATTGATTCGGCATTTTATGATGGCGTTCGTTTTATTTCCTAAACGTAGACATCATCGATTTTCCCTGATATCCCTTTTGGAATAGTTTGTCAGTTTATAACATTTCTCTTATAGATAAGTAAACATGATTAGCACGGGCTCTGGTATAACGTATCAATTGATATATGCCTTATCAGGGACAGCGGGAATGTTACTACTTAGGAATGGAAAGCTTACAATAGAAAATCTGATAGGAAATCTGAAATCATCACGTTTGTTGTACACTTTGTTCTTAAGTCGCCAATGTCTGTCGATCTCAAGAAAATTATCCAAATATGAAGCCAACTTTCTAGATTCGGTGATATTCTTAATGTCAAGTTCACTAGGATATATGAGATGTAGGTATTCACAAAGGTTTTGATTACTGAGAGAAAAACATCATCAATATATCTGAATGGAAAGTCAAAGGACTGGCAAGATGTGTTTTTCTTTTCACCCGTCGGAAGGTTTTGAATAAATTCAGCTTCATAAGAATAAAAAAAACAAGTCGATAAAGGGGCATAATTGATTCGCATTGGCATACCGACTGTCTGTTGAAATATTAATCCAATAAACTCAACAAACATGTTATAGATTAAAACGCCAAGCATTTTGATAATATCATCCTTTGTGTTTTTGTGTTTGGATTCTGTGGTAGTTTTACAAAATAAGTCTGATAAGAACAGGACATGTGTTCCTTTAATTACAGTTTTTATGAAAGAAGCACGGTTTGATGAGAGAATGAATACGATCTCACAATTGAGCATGCGGTATTGTTGTATAAAGTGTGGAAATATCAATGACTCTATATTGTTGCAGAATTTAAAAGATCGTGGTTAGAGAGTCTTAAGTAAATCTTAAGATTTTTTTTAATCCACATCTGTTTATCACAGGTTGATGTGAATATTTTTGAAGTCCTTCTTTAACTGTTGTCAAGGCGGACAATATATTTTTGAATAAGACGATTCTTGCCTTTATTTTATTACAAATGTCTTAATATTTTCAATATACTCTCCATTTTTATACAAACATCACATTTAACATCTTACATTATACAATATATATATCGCATCTAGTGAACATGAAATCTGTAAGAAAACATTAAGTAATACTTAACGTTCCATCTTTAAGTTAGTGAGAAACCATAACATTGAAGTTACATTATAGCTAAACTGCATTTAGAAGAAAACTTTTTAAAAGTATGATTCCGACTTGGATGAGATTCCTAAAATAGCAAAAAAAAAGCCCTTTCTTTTTATCAATTCTGCTACCTCATATTTTTATCCCTCGCTTAGCGAAAGCGGGCGATCACGTAATACAGTCCGTCCGTACGTTTATAAGTACGTCCGTACGTAGTGGCAAGGGAAATCTCTGAAACGTAAAAGGTAGAAACTTGAAACTTGGCATCATGAAAGAGTATACTAGGGAATGTATCCATGCAAATTTGAATTCGAACCCTTCGGCCAAATTATGAGCGAAAACGAATTTCGGGATATGCAAAAATGATATCTCCTAACATGTTAAAGATGATGGAAATTATATAACTTCTTATATTACTATTCCCAAGTTGAAAGAGGGTATCATAATTTTGGACCCACCTCTAGGGACATTGCCCTTAGGGGTTAAAAATATCTAAAAACGATTTTCCAAAGACTTTCCCTACATTGAAGAAGAAAGATACATGAAATTATGGATTTCCTTTTTTGGGGTTCTAGTGCTGCTGATGAGGAATTAATTTCCGAAATGGCCATACAGCTCATTAAAATTATTGCAGCTGGAGTTAACATATGTGTTATGATCTCATGTTCATTTACTCCATATCCTTTCGTAAAATATTTAATACAGGAGTTGTCTTTTATTGCAGTGTGGAGTTGGTAAAACAATTCCCCGTGGTAGAGATGTATGCTCTTTATTTTTGTTAGATATGGTGTACTTGTACATGAAATGATATCTCATGTGTACACTTTGTTCAATTTCTATTATCTAAATTTATGGAAATTCTAAAACCTAAGGATTAACCTCCTCCATCGTAGTTTTGTCCTTAGCTATATTTGATATAACGGATTATTCGGATTTCGTTTAGTTTTGTGCATTTTAAACATTTTTTGAAATTATGGATTTCCTTTTTTTTGGGTTCTAGTGCTACTGATGAGGAATTAATTTCCGAAATGGCCATACAGCTCATTAAAATTATTGCAGCTGGAGTTAACATATGTGTTATGATCTCATGTTCATTTACTCCATATCCTTTCGTAAAAATGAAATGAGGTGCACTAGAAACACCTGAGGTTTTGGAATTTTGATTCTTGCCTGGGGATGGGGCTACACCCTAATGGACACATTACGTTTCTTTTATACATTAACGACATAGGACAAAACCTTCTTTCACTCAGCAGACTTTTTGCTGATGATACCTCGCTTGGTTATTGTAGTTCGGACGCAAATGAGCTCCAGACGGTTCATGTCTTTTAATCAAGATAAAACTGAATTCATGTTGTTCTCAAATTAAAAAATTTCGAAAGAGACACGCTTTGAATTTTTCGCAAAACCGATTCCCATTACTAAAAATCATTAACATCTCGGTGTCACACAAAGTAGTGAAGGAAAATGGAAAATTCATATAGAAATAACGTATTCAATATTTCGAAACGTCTTAGAGTCTAAGTAAACTTAAAGATAGATTAAATACACATAATCTTTAAAAATTATATCTTGTTTACATACGTCCAATATTTAAATATGCATGCGAAGTGTGGAATAATTGTGCAATTTTAAATCAAAATAAATTTGAAAACTCCAGTGTGAGCTGCGAGAATTGTAACGGGTCTGCCAATGTTTTGTAAACTAGATATCTTATATTGCGAAACAGGTTGGGTAAAATTATCAGATTGCATAAACAGAAGAATATCACAACTTTTCTATAATTTAATGAATGGAGATTCAGTCCCATCTTTGAAAAAAAAATGATTCCACCGAACATGCAGAGCAAAACTATTTATTCACTTAGGAACAGTACAGATATTATTCTACCATTTTGTAGGCTTGTTATAACTAAGGATTCCTTTAATCCCTCCACAATTAGGCAATGGAAAGCTCTAGACAAATCTATTTGATATTTTCCAACTTTATGGACGTTTAAAAAGGTTGTCCAGGATAAATGTTATAATAGAAAAAAACATGTAGGAAATATTATTATGGTGGAAGAAAACTTACTATGATTTTAACACTTGTTGCGATGCTATGCATTCTTCTTAAATAATGATTTATTTTGAGCTAATATTGTGAACAGTCCAACTTGTATATGCGGCTCACCTCGAGAAGATGCTTTTCATTCTTTTTTGTATGCAACAGGTATACTCTGATACGCCAACAATTATTAAACGATCTTAATTTGAATCCTGGAAACTTAAATAAACTTTATGTTGATTTACTAACAAGAGGAAGTTTCGTTTTTGATTGCGATGATAACGAAAAATTGTTCAGAGGTGTATTTCTATTTATAAAAGGGTTCAAAAGATTTTTAGCTCATCTGGCCTAAAAGACCATGTGAGCGTTTCTCGTCCCTTTGCGTCGTATGTCGTCGTCGTCGTCATCTGCATAAACTTTTCATCATATTTTCATCAACTCCTCTGAAACTGCTGAGCCAATTTAAACCAAACTTTAGTGGAATGGTCCTTGGATGGTCCTCCTAAAAATGTGTTCAGTTTTGCCGGGCGCCACCCAAAATGGCCGTCATGGCCCGACATAATTTAACATTTGACCCTATGGGAATTTTAACATTTTCTTTAACTACTATGAGAAAACTGAGTCAATTTGAACCAAATTGTACCTAAAATTTCGTTAGGTTGCCACCTTTAAAAACATCTTTTGTTTTTTGAATGTCGTCAAACCTGGCCGCCATGGTCGGACTTATTTTAACATTAAGCATATGGAGATTTTACATTTTCATCAACTTGTCTGAAACCGCTGAGCCAATTTAAACCAAATTTAGGTGGAGTGGTCCTCTTTCAAAAATTGTGTTCGGTTTTACCGGGCGCCATCTAATATGGCCGCAATGGCTCGACATAGTTTAACATTGTTCCCTATTGCGATTTTGGCATTTTCTTTAATTACTCTAAGAAAACTGAATCAATAAGAACGAAACTTTACCTAAGTGTTCCTTGAGTAGCCACCTTTAAAATTATGTTTGGTTGTTCCGGATGTCGTCAAACATGGCCGCCATGGTCGGACTTAGTTTAACATTGAGCCTATGGAGATTTTACATTTTCATCAACTCTTCTGAAACCACTGAGCCAATTTGATCCAAATTTTGGTGGAATGGTCCTTGGGCGGTCTTCTTAAAAACTTATGTTTGGTTTTGCCTACACCATTAAATATGGCCGCCATGTCCCATCATAGTATAACATTAAATCCTATGGGAATTTTAACATTTTCCCTAGCTACTCTAAGAAAACCGAATTAATTTAAACCAAGCTTTACTAAAATGTTCGATAGGTGGCCACCTTTAACAAATATGTCTGTATCTTCTAAATGTCTTCAAACATGGCCCCCATGGTCGGATGTAGTTTAAAACATTGAGACTATGGAAATTTTACATTTTTGTCAACTCTGAAACCTCTGAACCAATTTTAACCAAATTTTGATGGTATGGTTCTTGGGAGGTCCTCGTAAAAATCATGTTGGTTTTAGTGGACCCCTTTCGATATGAATGCCCTGGACCGACTTAGTTTATCATTGGACCCTATGGGAATTTCAACATTTTCCTTAACTAGTCTGAGGAAACGGAGCCAATTTGAACCAAAATTTACTGAAATGTTCCTTGGGTAGCCACCTTCAAACAGTATGTTTGTTTTTTCCGAATGTCGTCAAACATGGCCGCCATGGTTGGACTTAGTTTGAAATAGAGCCTATGGAGATTTCATATTTTTGCTAATTCATCTGAAATTGCTATGTTAATTTAACCAAACGTTGATGGAATGACCATTGGATATCAGGTTTTGCTGGGCGCCATCCAGTAGGGCCATTTTTTCAAAGCATCTTTGAACCAGGTGAGCGATTACAGGCTCATTGGAGCCTCTAGTAAATTGTTTAACATCGAAATATCAACATCCACACAAATCACATCAAATCACATCACATGATATTGATGATCTGATGATGTATTTGTTTTATTACGGGTTTGTTTGTTATCCATATCTAGTATGACTCATTACATATGCTCATATTTAATATATAAGTCTGTAAGAATCTACCGACCAGTAAACTTAATTGGTATCGGATCGTCAATAATGACAATGCTACACAAACCGCAAAATTTATATAAGTCTAAAAAGTTATGTCACGATACCGATTAGTGGAGGAAAAAACCCACTAGAAAAAGATGGTGTATATAATATATTAAATTTGCAAATATCTCGACCAATGTATGATCTTCGTCCGTGCAATAGCAATATAATTTAAATTGTGACTTTAATGTTCTGAATTTCACTCATGTATTAAATGAGGTGTTGCCTCGAGTGAAATTTTATAACAAATCTTGAACTTGACTCACTAAGTATCAGATGTTATTGATATTAAGGTAACATCAATTAGAGTTTTCATAGATCTTGAACTTGATTAGGTAGATAAATGAAGATGTTAAAATGTATATTGGAATATGAGTGGCAAAGAGTTGTTAAATGCATAAATACTTAAAAAGGAAGCTGGGTATATTACTGTAATGGAACAAATGACTATGTGACTGCAACAACGAATAAAGTTTTTTGTTTATTCCCTTTGGATTGAATACAAAGGATGTTCCATCCAAAGGGAATAAATAAAACAACTCTAGCCGTTGTTGCAGTCACATAGTCATTTGTTCCATTACAGTAATATACCCAGGTTCGTTTTTAAGTATTTACGCATTATACAACACCATCTTTTAGATATATAAGTGTGTAATACATTGTATTTAGGAGGGGCATATCTAAGTTGGAGAACTTGTGTCCGATCCATTTTATCATGTTTTGCAAATAAGATATGTTTAAATTTAACCCTAATATGTAAAATTTAAAATTATGGACTTTCTATAAAATATTAGAGATCCCAACCCCTAAAGTATATATCTTTGCATTTCTCATTAAAAATAAGAGATTCACCCCTAAACCAAATATATTTGTTGTACTCACTTAAAGACAAGTTATATGGTCTTCCTGGGGGTCACTAATTATGCAATTTTAATTTTTGTATGTTTGTGTTTCGACTGTGCTGAGGGCGGGGATGTGTAATCTCTGATTACAGTGTATCTTTCAACTGTGATTGATAGTTCGTCAATCAAATCAGATATTTTTGAACACGAACTCTTCTTGCATTTTTAGAGGCAGACTTGTAATTTTATCTTAGTATCTTTCATATGACATGCAGATTCGCATGAGCATTTTGGGATTTTAATTATTCCAAATGCAAATGAGAGACCTAAAAGGGTCAGTTAATTATAATATCTTTCATATGACATGAATTTCTACATTATTGGGGAAATGTGTATATCTTTCTTTTAATATTGGTGCATGAAAAATGGACATAAAGATTTTGGACTTTTGAAAGTTGTTACAAAAAGTGGTCAAAAAAGGTCAGTTGAGTTTTTATTTACTTGATTATAATTAGAATTCATACATGTTTTAAATGAAATAGAATTAAGCTATCGTCCCATTTAGGTCAATATTCTGGAAAAGAAAATAAAAACCTGCATCGTTTGTAGTTTTGACCAGTGATGACATATATATTGTTTAATCTGTTGACCAAACATAATAATTTAAACAGCAATGAAATGACTGTGATTAAAATTGTAGTAAAATGCTACTATTTTGCAGTTTTTTTTTACCTTGATGTATTTTTTAAATTAAGTTCACAATCATCATAGTTTGAATGTATCGGTTCGCGAGATCCAATTTTGACTGCTAAATTCCTTAATAACTATTAGACTAATATGTTCTAGAATTTTTCAACCAAGTTTATAATTTGGAATGAACAAATTTAAAAGGTCATTCATACTTACACTATTGTCAAATATTACTTAAAGACTGAAACTTTGGAAGGTATATATATATATATATATATATTTTTTTTTTTTGGAATCGAATTCATTACAGTTTGGATTAAAAATGTAATCGCCTTACGCTTAACAACTCAGAGACTTATATCTTGTGCTAAGCAACCATGTATTATTTGACTCAACTGAACCATCATTTCAGTTTTAAGCATAAACATGTAAATTTAAAGAAAAATTCAATCCCTAGTTGGAAAAAATCCTGAATTGAATAAAAACCTTTAAGACTATTTTTTATTCGTCCTAGCAACCATTTTTGTTTTTACAAGTGTTTGAAATATTTGACGTATAATTTGAATCGTTTGGATATTGTAATAAACCTTTAAATTACCAGTTATTCTTTTTGTTTTGTTTTTGATTTTGTAACATTACTATAAAAAGAGAGGATATAAAGCGTCAGTACTCCATCTCCATAAAAAGGGAGGGAATTTATTAATATAGAGATGCTTGCATAGCCTTCAACAACATCTTAAATTATTATTAAAAAACCTACCAACTTTAGCTTGATAGAAAAGGTCTTTTTGATTTTTTGATATGAACATTTGTTATGAAAATTCAGAACAATAAAGAAACAAATCTGCAATGGGGAGAACGATTGATGCCCATTGGTATACAAGTGTCTTCCGCCAAATCGTGTTGCCTAATCGTACATAGATGATATTAGAAGGAAATTGAACTGTTTAAGTCATATCATTTGAGGTGTGATGTCTAATTAATTGTGTACTACACGCCAAAAGTTAAGCAACACTTCAACCACATTGCGAAAAATTAATTTTCCTATATATATATATCAATTTTTAAACTGCAGACCCTGATTTTATGTACCCAGGAAGAACATGTTGTTGTTTATATAATCCGTTAAGTAGTTGAAGTTAACATGTTGCTTTGGTTGCCTTGTCAATTCGACTTATTTTCCATACAGAAAATTTTTGAAGAATTTTTCTTCGGGGTTGAAATAACCTGATAAGAAACGTGTGTCAAAGGCATTCAAAATACTCAGTTTTATTGCTAAAACTTACAGCTGTGAAATAATGTCAAAGTGGCATGGTCTCTTTCAACCAACAGGAAAACTGATACTTACATCACTGCATAACACTATTAGAGTTCAGTTTTAACGAATATTTAATGATTTTTTTGCATTTGATCATTCGCTTTAGTTTCAAAGGGAATTTCTAACCAGTTGCTGCCGTTGAAAATTCGAAACATTAAAATAAACAAAAAAGCTTGTTAAGGCAACACTATTTTTTCACTGCAATGAAAAACTTCAAAAAAACAACGAAAAGGAATGAGTTATTACCATTTTGCCTACAAAATTACGTAACAAACAAAAAATGATAAAATCGCGAAATTTACAAAAATTGCTAGAAAAGCGCATAAATGCAGAAATGTTCTCGTAGGGAGACTTTAGTCCAATATGACATAGTAAAAAAGGGTCAGTAAATATTCTCCCATGGCTTACTCTGCCTTAAATGATTCGGATAAAGTTAACAAGATGCAATAAATCCTTTTTTGTATGGAAAAAATTCAACGGGTTTTTTTACAGAAAATGGGCACAAGATCAGGTTAAAAAGAAACAATGTCAATGTTAATTACAAGTCTTTCGCCTACATAGCTGAAGATGTCTCAAGATAGAAGAATTTCAGAAAAAGACATTGAAAAGTCAATATATAAACGATTAACCTCCCCTGAATGCCAAAAGAAAATATTCTTGACCAGGTAGGAAAAATGAAAGGATATGGAGTGAATGTACATGTGACAAAAACGCACACGATACATAGAAAACTCCAGTTTATCAAGGACAGGGCTTTTATTCCTGTCTTCATCTTGATGTCGCCTGAGGGTCTTCAACTAGAGGTGAACAATATTCATCCCCTCAAGCGAGATCAAGAAGGCCCCTAGCGTGCACTTAAGCGGTATTCTTGACAAAAATTATATCAAGGTCACTCCCTTCCTCCAGGTAAAATGTTTTGTTGTCACAATAGCAACCTCTTTGACACATCAAGAGTTCAGTGTCGAGAGACGACAGTAAAGAAAAAAAATTGTAAATTTCTTGAAAATTTATTTCGAAGTTCTGAGAAAGCAATTTTCCATTATTTGCTTCTAACTGAGCGAAAGGATTTGAGTTAAGGAATAAAAATCAGAAGTTTCATTGTGGCACTTTTCAAATACAAGCAAAATGTATCTACCATTCTTGCATTTAACGCGAAAATATCAAAATTATTTTCATCTGAATATTGCCTTGTTATTAGATGTTGGGTGTTGCTTAAATTTTGGCGAGATGTCAATATTTTTTTAAATGCTATAACAACAACAACAGCAACAACAATAATATAATTTTTGACATCTTTTTCACGATAATACTTTTTAAATTTATTTGTCTGTCACAAAATTATTATCCAATATATGCTAATGTACCCAGCAAGAAAAAGTTGTTGTTTTTAGACTCCGTTCAGTGTTTTCACTAAGTTTTTAAAAAATTACATATTAGCATAAAAAATTAACTTAGACTACGTCAACGGGATTAGGCTTTACAGGATGTGGTAAAAGATGTCGTTGCTGACAACTTGCATTTATTCAAAAAGATTTATGAATAAACTTATGCTTGTCTAAGAAATAATTGTCATTTAATATTTCTCATAATTTTTTTAAATGTCTGAACAAAATCTTTACTAGACCTTGTATCAAAAAGACCATTCCAGTATTTGTACTCTAATATTAAGTAAAAGACAACTTTCATAATATAAAGGGCTAAATTCCACAAACTTTTGGAAGCATATTATTAGAGTTCTCTAAGGTATTTTAGCCAAAGGAAGGAAATTGTCATAAGATAAATATACAGAGTTATAACTTGATAATTTTATACCTAAATTGATTAATTATCTTTACAAATAAGGATAATAAGGCATGTCTTATTTTTAAAATATGACTGTCCTGCATCAGACACTTGTATTTGCAAAAAACAATATCTGACCCCTTATTGAGTGTAGAACGCTCTATGAGTTAATAATAGGTGCATGTTAAGATAGGCACCCCTTCAGATCTTCTATAGATTGTTTGTTGTTTTATTTAGTGGTAAATAACACTCTATTAGAGCAGGATCTTTGATGAGAAATCAAGAAAGTAAGTTGCAAAAAATTAAAGAGGTTGTCCATGTAAATATCAGGCAAAGCATGATATAAGTGCCACATGGTGAAATTTGTCCCACCAATTTTCTTGTTCCAATGTAATGTTGAACTCATGTGTATCTCAGAAAAGAGCAGGACTTTTCCATATGCAAAGTGGATGACTCAGAATATGCTTTCAAAAATCCTTAACACAGCAACTAAATTATGTATATTACAAAGAGTTATCTCCCTTTTTTTCAAATAATTTAATGCTTTTAATGTAAAACATTACACTCAATCCATTGCAGTAATCTACAAAGTGACACTCATTTGTTAGAAAGCACAAGTTTGTGATTTTAGCTGGATCTATGCTGTACCATAACAAAATTTTGCATGTGCTACCCCCTTCCTGGTTCTTCCATAGCCACCCTCTTTAATTTCTTCATTCACATGGAGCTAAATTTCTTCAAACCTTCTGGAATATAAAAGAATATATATATCGCCAAGTCTTTTAATTTTACGTTCAGATATATCGATGATGTTCTTTCTCTCAATAATTCACACTTTTGTGAATACCTTCATATCATATAACCAAGTGAACTTGAAATTAAAGACACCACTGAATGGAGAAGGTCGGCTTCTTATAGGGATCTTCTCCGGGAGATGGACAAAGACGAACGACTTAACACCAAGGTATACGACAAACGTGATGATTTCAACTTTCTATTCCTGAGAAGTAACATTTCCGCTGCTCCTTCGTATGGGATCTGCATTTCTCACATGTGGGACAGGGAAACACCATGATTTTGGTGGCTTGAGTATATAAATCTACTCAAATCCTTTCGCTTAAAACATTTTGAAATGTTTATTTGCTCTAAAACAGTCAATTTTTTTTGCAAACCGTCTGCTTTGGAAACCGGAAGTTGCCATATACAAACAGAAAAGGGAGATAATACAAATAGGATTTTTGGCGCCAAGTTTGAAATTGTCAATTATTCATGTAGGAAAATGCTGATGGAGACAAAATACATAAGTGATCTTCAGCAAAAACTATTTTTTAATTAATTTTTAAAGAAAATAAGAGTTTGTTAAAGATAACTGAAGTAACTGTTGGATGAAATAATTTTTAAAATCTGTAAATGTGAATTTATTTATAAAACATAATTTTAATATTTTTTCAATGTGAGAAAAAGTATCAAACCCCATTTTAGGGCAAGATAAATTTGTCTCAAACCCTCGGGCTAAGATTATCAAAATCCAACTCTCGGCAGGGCCTCGGGTGGGATAAATTATCTTAGCCCTTGGATTTGAGACAAATCTATCTTGCCTTCAGACTGGGGTTAGATACTATATGTCTCAGCTGATGCGCTAGGGCGGAGTGTGCTCTAGTTAGTGACTTTGCCGAGGAGAGGGAGGTTGTTAACTGACAAACTACTCGATCAGGAATATGATGAAACAAGGTTGAAATCTACGTTTAGGATATTTGACGGGCATCAACATGATTTTATGGATCATTAAGGAATGTCCATGTCTCAAATTAGTATAGACTTATTGTTTTCTCTGTCGATAGACTTTTCATCAGTTTAAACGGCGTTCTGTCTCCATTATACCAGTTTTGACTTCCTGGATATGATTTTCACAATCGAAGGATTTGAATATTGATTTCTTGCAGCTTAGGAAAAAGATATTTGATTTAATTTTTTCATAATAGATAAACAATTTTATGATCTTATCAAAAATGTGAGATGTTATTATTAACTCTCTGCCATAGAGTTGTTCTATCCTGGATGAAACTTTTTGGTTTGATAAACAGATCGTGCATAAACCAGTTCCTAGGAATGTAAATAGGGTCTGTATGTCTCGCCATGTGACACCGAGAAATCACGATAAAATTGTAATTTGACAACATTTCCCTCCAAATTATGACGTATGAGGATTATGACGTTAAAAATTTTTGTTTAAAACGTCATATATTTTTGTTAAAAACGCAACTTCGGGGTACAACTTATGTGCCCGGAAGTTTCAAAATTTGACGAGACTTACAGACCCTATTGTCGTCGATGTGTTCCAGACTTGTGTTTACATTCAAATGATAATATGTTCCGAAGATTGGCATGGATAATAGAACTGGGACTCCCTGGTCAGATCTAGTGTTGTCACTTCTTGTTTACCAAAACATTAAAATGTAACAGTGTCCTGATAGAAAAAAAAGAGGAAATGAGACAACTTGTCAAGAAGGTCATTCTCCATCTTCGATAAATAAAGAAGAAATTAATGAATCTAGAGACTCCACAAGGCCCTCAATAAAGGTGTAATTCAACTCCTTCTGATGAGCTTCAGATTACCCATCAAATAAAACGTGAATAATATACAATATCCAAAGTTGTTTGAAAATATTTGCCTATTCTCTTGCCTTTCATAATAGGTCTTGGTATATTGGCTTATGCTTGATAATGCAAACATATTCCGAGCATCCGGTATATTTCAGTTCCATATAAATTACGTAAAATGATGTTGCTCTTTTATTTAACACGCCACTTCCTGTTTGTTTATACTTTCAAACTTTAATATAAGCATATGGCCTCCTTCACCCTTGTTGGATACAACAAATCATCAAACTTCGAAAAAATTAGTAGGATAGATAAGAACATCAGACTCAATACATGTAGGTTAATTTTGTTTTAAATACTTTTTCGTTTGCTAATAAATATCAAGAATACATGATAATAACAATGAGGAATGTTTTATTGTAAATCGCATCTAGACCATTTAAACTCTTAAATTACTGCAGTATGTATCAAACATTGTAATTAAGTATTATTTGCTGTTTTTTCTTCTTTTTTTGACATCTGTTGTTCATTATGTTTGTTAAAGTCTCCGTCGTCAGATATTTTGCCACTACGTCTCTGATTATATCGACTTCAGTTTCTCCCGTAGATAGCATTAAGATAACATAAAGGAAGATTTCAACAAATATATTAATACTGATAAGTTAGGTAAGTATTAGTAGCTAACTATGAGACTTTAATAGTTTTATGTATTAATGCTCTTATAGCCATTCCAACTCCGACAATACCAGATACATACTATATACCAAAAGACAGAAGAGTACATTTGATGTGTACTGTTATCTCTAGCCTACCTGGAGCACATGCATACTGGCAAAGAAATGGTAGAAGACAAAGGGGCGTCGAACTAGTCAGAAGTAATTTAACAACAATACTATCTCTTGCAATCCAAATTGCCTCCGAGACAGATGAAGGGAAATACAGATGTATTGCTACCAACAGTGGAGGAATGGAAGGAAGTTCAGATATAACGATAAGATGTATGTTTTAACTTAAATTTAGGAGGTTTGCTCCTCGTGTTTTGGGATTTCTGTCAGATTTTCGGAATCCTCGGGTTTTAACCATGTAAAGACATTATAATTTTTTGCCCATTGACCCCTTTGTTTTTTTTCCACAATTTCATATAATATATCTTTTCAAGCATTCTTTAAAATTTTCATTTAATTCTATTTATTTTGTCGCATTCATTCATGGTAAAACCTCGCTAATGTTAATCCTATAAAAAAAAAACAGGATTTCAGTCCAAATTTTCAATCACTTAAATCTCGAAATCGAGATCATCAACCTATCAATTGTTTTTCACTTAAATTACTTCTTTATTCATTTTCTAACAAAACATCATGTTTATTTGAAATCCTATTTATTTTCAAATGGAGTAGCGAACCCCCTTAAGATATTTCGCGGGAGTAAATTAACACACAAAGATTTTATATTTTATCAATATCTGTCGTCTTTCATCGATCATTTTCTCCTCTATAGACCGTAACCATCAAACTTTTACCAAGTCATCATGGATTTGTATTGATGTTAGAAATAACCCCAAATCCCCATAAAAGACAAAAAAAACTGTATTGTAAAGTTCATTCGTTTGTCAAGAGCTTGAGACAAAAACATCGATTTTACTGGCCTGTTTCTAAGTAACAACTGCAAATTAAGGGTTTTTTCTCAAAATTCACAGTAATCCTAATTGTACTTTTCTGGACGTCCTCATGATTTGGTTTACAGGTATGACAAATTTGTTTTCCGAAAGAACAAAGAAGTGTTCACTTGATGTACCTTTCTCCTACTGGATTTGACATGTGAAACACTAGCTGCAAGTTGTCCTGCAGGAATGAGGGACTACGGAACACCTGAATTTTCCCCATGTTTTGTGGGGTATTTTGTTAAAATTCTTATTGTTGTTTTTGTGTTGTTTTGGTCTAGTTTTCATTGCCCTCTGAAGTTTGTCTGTACCTTTCAACTTCCTCTTCCTAGAATATCCCCTTCATATTTCTTGACTAACTACAAAATGTAGTCAATAGATGTTGTATTGCACCTTTATTTTAATTTTCCTCAAAACTCATTCTTTAATTCTTTTCAACCACATTTAAAGTATGCTAAAAAAACAGAATTGAAGTTACAGTTTTTTATTTGCTACTCTTCCTAAACCAATCAATAGAAATCAACTAAATCTGATGGATTCTTTATCAATAGATAAAGTACATTAATTCTTCCCAAAAAAGAGAGAATAAAATAAAAATTAAAATAAAATAAAAATATCACTAATTAAAACAACTTTGACTTTTAAATAGCTGTGTTATATCACCACCTATTTCATCTTTCTTCAAAATTAACTCTTTTAATTTATTCTGCGATTCAGCTTACAAATTCGTTCAAAAGAAATTCACCGAAACATTTACAGTTTCTTTAAAAAAAGATGTAGTATTAAACCATCATTTTTTTGTCTGCAAAACGAATGCATTTAATTTTTTTAGTTATTTAACTTACACTGTGCTTGAAACGGTGGGTTACAGTTTTTATTTCTCTACTACACCTAAACAGCTCATCATCATTAATTATTTTAGAGATTCTTTATACTTTACTAAAAATGAAAGATATTGCATAAAGCTGTAAGATAAGAATTCGAGATATGAAACTATTCTTGAAATGCGTCAATCGACCTTATTTGCTGAAAAGGGAAATGAATAACAAACATGTAAACAACAAACACTACCGGACTACAAGTTCCTAGCTTCAGACAGGCAAACAAAGTATGAAGATGGTAAAATTTGTTTTTAAACCGCAACATAATTTGATATGGGGTTCCGCAAATGTTGTTGTAAAAACTCGATAGGAAGATTAAACATGTATAACAAATACAATGTATAACCTATTTTAAGAAGTTGTAACCTATACAGTCAATATCAATTAAACCATATTTACAGATTTGAAGGCCATATCACTTACGGGTAATTTATTCGAATATATCTTTATACTTATAAAATAATTTATTACATACTTAGTAGAAATAAAAGCGTTTATGCATGATCAATATGACCGGAGGTTAACTGTCCATATTTTCACACCCCGGGAAAATAATAGGTTATTTTATGCTCCTCGTGCATATCAGACAAAATAAACGACTTCCGGTCCATATTGGCCTGGGCAAATAAACGACTTCCTGTCCATATTGGAGTGGCATTTCTAAACGTCGGAAGTATGTAATAAAAAGTTTAATACATGTGCATTTCCATATTGACCTGATTATCATCCCTCGACCCACATTGTCCCTCGACTTCGTCTCGGGTCAATATGGGTGTCTCGGGATGATTACCAGGCCAATATGGAAATGCCCATGTATTAATCTGTATTTATTAAATGTTTAAGTTTATGCTTGATAATGAAATCTTCATGCATATACATTTTTAAAAGTTTCCAGCGCAGCAAAATCAGTCACGTTAAGGATTGGTGAATACATGTGAGAATTTTACAATTGATGTATATGTATTTATAAATGAGTTTGGTAATTTGGTAAAAGACTCTTACATATGCGCCTACGGCGGAGACTTTAAAATGTAAATAGAATAAATCAATAAAAAAATAAACATTTTAAATATGTTGTGAAATTGCAGTCTTTCATGTTATTGTATAAATAATTGTTTAGTGATAATCATAATAATATATCGTTGATTTAAGAAATTGTGTCTACGGCTATCGTTTGGCATTCAGGAGAAAAAAAAACATGAACAAATCGTACATCCAATAATTTTATAATGTTGCATGATTACAACTAGTATTCCAATGCGCTGTCCAATAGGTTTGCTCATCTCCATTATCCAGAATGTTTTCCAAATGTTCGGAACGTCCGAAATACAGTCTGATTATCAATCGATATTCTATTTTTCTATCTTGATATAAAGTATTGCTATCCTATTCTTTTATACTATTGACGTCATTCTTCTCACTACCATCTTATTAGTTTTCAACAGAAAAGTATCAAATACTTATTGAATACTTATATTATGTTAGTCCCCGAGGGTATTCACCACCCCAGTAGTCAGTACTTCGGTGCTGACCCGAAAGCCGATTATATTTGAAACATTACAATATCTAAATTTTTGTAAATTTTGTTGAAAACTAAAGAGTATCTCCCTCATGCAAAGCTCTGTCCTTAGCTGATTTTGGCTTAACATTTAGATGATATTGGTTATTTGTTCTCTATCAGTTTATAAATATCTTTGATTTTCTGGTCTTCCAAACGTTTAGATTTTATCTGCACTGAAGAGACATTAGTTGTCGAAATGCGCATATGCAGAAAGTAAATTCAGAGTAACTTCGGTATTTAGTTATTTGTTAGTTATTAGGCTTTTAAAATCCATATTAATATACTAACCTTATTGTCATTTCCACGGTTTCCACTCTTTCTAAAATTGTAAATAAAATTATTGATATTTCGGTACTGTTACAACACGAGAAATACGAATTAAATTTCTTTGACATTTATTTATTAAGTAAATACACATTGTGTTTCGAGAGCGAGCAATAAAAAAATCAGGACTATATTCTTAACTAAACTGTTTACTTTAAAGAATTGTCTTTCTGGTTTTTTCTGTGGACTTATGTCATGAATATTCCCACATTCTGCATTTTTCGGAGCCTTTTACAGCTTGTCTTGTAGTATGGATCCCGATCAATTGTTGAAGGCCGTAATACGACCTGTAGACGTTTGTTTATAGTGGATGGCTGTCTCATAAACAATCCCACCGTGCGCGGTCCCGGCCTATGAATAGGCCCACAGCATCCTCTGAGCTTGGAGTATGAGTCTTCCTAACAGAGGACCCCGAGGAAACCCCGGGATATAGAAATAGGACCTAGTATCTCCGGCTTGCGGGGTATGACCCCTCCTAAACGGGGCTGACCCCGAGGGAACCCCGGGATATAGAAATAGGACCAATTCCGTGGTTGTGCGGGATTAATAAATACACAACCCATCTTTCGGATGGGATGTAAACTCAGGTCCACTTGTTAGAAGAAATGCTTCGCTTCCTGCACGTTAAAGAACCCTTGTAGCAAGCTCTTTTTTGAGTGGTCCGTAGATGATCGGCTACAAGGCTAAATTCCCCGCCCTTTTTGATTTCACCCTCTTTTTCCAGTGGCAGTCAGAATTTCACGTCCCATGGCTTTTTTCATACCCATAAGTGATTATTTATTAACAAACTTGTTCTGGTCTTGATAAAGCTTAAATATTGCTGAGTAGACGTTAAACAATAATCAATTAATCGATCAGTCTCATAAACAATCATACCACATCACCCATTCCATGTGAATAAAAATGCCAGGGAATGACAAAATATATGTCATGTATATGTCTATGTTTTGTAACTCTTGATCAATACTTAAATTATTCAAAATGGAATAAAAAAGATAACAGGAAACACCTACAATGGCCGAAAAACATAGCCACATGCCAGAAAGTAAATAGGAACTGCACAAGAAAAAAACCCACAATAAAAATACAAAAGACAAACATAAACAACGATAGGAACACTATCTTTTTGTAGTTATATCTGGCTTGTATACTCATAACACCTGTTCGTAAAGATTTTCAATGACAAACATGTTAATTGTTTGACGGATTCGAATTTGGTAAGGGCATCTGTCTTATATGGCACAAAGCATAGCATAAAGATACTAATGACAGGCAACAATTAAATAGATTGAAGTGAATTAACTAACAAGGTAATTCAAATTCTTTACTCCTGTTACTTTTATATCTGTTTATATATTTTTTGGTTCAACTGCATTTATTACAGTACCAACACCTCCCAAAGTAACAGTAGGTCAAACCACTTACATTATACCCTTTAAAAGACAGCTTACTCTGGAATGTTATGTTTCCGCCGTTCCTCCTGTAGAAGAGGTATACTGGATGAAATTTGTTGATGGTAAAGAAACACACATTTACTCTGATACCGACTCTAAAAAATACGGAGGTAGCACAACCAGAATTCCGTCTCTGTCTATTTTAAATGCTACAAGGAGTGATGAAGGAACCTACAAATGCTTTGCTACAAGTCCTGCAGGAACAGGACAAAGCCCAGCCATCACTCTTAAAGGTAAGATATTTAAAATTTCACAGTGTTGATATTTCCGGCATTTTCATTTCAAGGTGTGTTTTGCCAGTTAAAGGATAATTTAAAGAAATATTATAATATTTTAGTGACTATCCAATAAATTCAATACGTCTTTTCAAGATAAAAAAAAAAGTATATTCATTTGGTATATCTTGAAGTGGGCGTTTTGAAAATCTTGGATCATCACAGGTTGATGATATTTTAAAACGAAAGGAGAAGTTCGTTAATAAGTTTTTGTCGAATCCTTAAAGATTTTGAAGTTCAATCAATCATTTTCGATTTTTTAATTTTCATCACAGTTAAAAATCAAACTTGTTAACTTAAGTAGGTACCACTTTAAAATTAAAAAAAAATTGTTGTCTAAAAAGGCTGCCATTACCAGCGATAAAAAATGGAATTTTTCAAGCGTCTTTTTATCAGTAACAAATAAGTCTGTAGTTGTGGACTCACGGGGAATAACAACTGAGTTGTGTCCATTCAATAAATCTGCAGAACTAACATTGGACTCTATTGGCTGTCACTTTCTTGTCTTGAACATCTTGTTCGGTTTGAAACACATTTTAATTGTTTGACGGATTCGAATCTGGTAAAGGCATCTATTTAATATGGCACAAGGCATAGCATAAAGATACTAATGACAGGCAACAATTAAATAGATTGAAGTGAATTGACTAACAAGATAATTCGAATTCTTTATTCCTGTTACTTTTATATCTGTATACATATTTTACGTCTCAATTTAATTTATGACGGTACTAACAGCTCCTAAAGTAACAGTAGGTCAAGCCACTTACATTATACCTTTTAAAAGACAATTTACCCTGGAATGTTATGTTTCCACCGTTCCTCCTGTAGAGGAGGTATACTGGATGTAATATGTTGATGGTAAAGAAACACATATTTACTTTAATACCGACTCTAAAAAAGACAGAGGTAGCACAACCAGAATTCCGCCTCTGTCTATTTTAAATGCTACAAGGAATGATGAAGGAACCTACAGATGCTTTGCTACAAGTCCTGCAAGAACAGGACAAAGCCCAGCCATCACTCTTAAAGGTAAGATAAGTGTTGATATTTCCGACATTTTCATTTCAAAATGTGTTTTGCCCGTTAAAGGATATTTTAAAGAAATATTACAATATTTTAGTGACTATCCAATAAATTCAATACGTCTTTTCAAGATAAAAAAAGTATTTTGCTATACATTTGGTATATCTTGAAGTGGACATTTTGAATATCTTGGATCATCACAGGTTGATGATATTTTAAAACGAAAGGAGAAGTTCGTTAATAAGTTTTAGTCGGGTCCTTAATTCTTTTAAGTTTCATCAATCATTTTCGAATTTTTAATTTTCATCACAGTTAAAAATTAAACTTTTTAACTTAGGTAGGTACCACATTAAAATTTAGATAAATTTTGTTGTCTAAAAAGGCTGCCATTACTAGCGATAAAAAATGGAAATTTTCAAGCGTCTTTTTATCAGTAACAAATAACTCTGTAATTGTGGACTCACGGGGAATAACAACTGATTTGTGTCCATTCAATATAGCTGCAGAACTTGCATTGAACTCTATTGGCGGTCACTTTCTTGTCTTGAACATCTTGTTCAGTTTGAAGCACACGTTGATCATTTTGCATCCGTCTTCACAACTGTATCTCATGAATTCGTTTACCAACTAAGACAAAATCATAGACATAGCTTTGCAAGGACTTTGTGAGTAAAGACAGCCAGTGATAGTGATCGGAAGATCGATCCCCGGTCTGGGTGAACATTTCATGGACCTGATTTTTGGCTGTTTCCTAACATCATTTGCGATGATGGTTTAAAGGAAATACCATTTTTAGGAAGTGTTGGCCTCTGTTAGGGGAGAGCAACATTTCGTTAATGACCCCTTACGGAGTTTGATATGAGGAGGCATACTTTGGCTGCTATGAAATCATATTGCAGCCGGTACCTTATAAATTATCTTCTCTGGAACTACTCGCCCAACTTAATTGAAGCCTTAATAAAGTGTTCAATTGTGGTTGCTCTTCCGAAATAGAATCTGTTAACTCCATCTATGAACCGGATGCCGCAGTCAGATTTAGTAAAACAAAACATTTCATTTGTGATTCCTTCATAGCATTTTGGGTTACAACTATTAATCAAAACACAATGTCATTCTGTCGACTCTGTCAGAAAATATGGCTAGACTATTTTAACATGAAAATCTATTGGGAAATAATAAAAAGAGTGCTTATCTTGACAGTCTTGTAGGAAATAAACGAATCTGTATTCTGGGTGATCAGTTGATTATCTCGTTGAAAAATGGTTTATTATAACTCTGCTTGACAACAACGAATTTCACCGCAGGCAGACATGGGCTAACAGAAGTAAAATGAGAGATTTATTGAAAAGTCTGTTTGGAATTACTATCTCACTAGTCATCGAACCTTGGTGGGATGGTCATTGGACGGGCCTCTCAATCAGATTCTTTCATCCTTTCACTAATGCATCTGTATACTTTTTAGCTCACCTGGCCTAAAGGCCATGTGAGCTTTTGCCATCACTTGGCGTCCGTCGACCGTCCGTCCACAACTGACATTTTAATCTTCTCTTCTGAAACCAGCGGGCCAATTTCTACCAAATGTTGGTGGAATGGTCCTTGGATGGTCCCCTTTCAGAATTATATCCGGTGTCGCAATCAACCAACAAACATGACTGCTCTTTCTAAATATAGAAACAGGGGGTGTTTTTTAAAAAAAATATTCTGCTCCAAAACTACTTAACCAATTTATGTCAAACTTGTCCTTAGGTGATCCCGCCAACCAAATGCCACAGCCGAACTTAGTTTAACATAGGACCCCATGGGAAATTCATAAAAAAAAACTTCTTCTCTGGAACTAACCGCTCAATTTGAATCAAACTTTCGTGAAATGGTCCGTAGGTGATCCCCTTTCAGAATTGTATCTGGTGACCCCGCCCGCCGAACAAGATGGCTGCCTCAGCCGAACTTAGTTTAACATAGGACCCTATGGGAAATTCAATGAAAAATCTTCTCCTATGGAAATACCTGCTCAAAGGAACCAAAATTTGTTGGAATAATCCTTAGGTGATCCCCTTTCAGAATTGTATCCGATGACTCCGCCCGCAAATCAAGATGGCCGCCACAGCCGATTTTAGTCTAACAGGACACTATGGGAAATTCGATGAAAAATCTTCTCCTCTGGAGCTACTTGCTCAAATGGAACGAAACTTTGGTGGAATGTTCATTTAGTATGTCCCTTTCACAATTGTATCCGATGACCCGACCTACCATTCAAGATGGCCACCACAGCTGAAGCTAGTTTAACATAGGACCAAATTGGAAAATCATTAAAAATCTTCTCGTCTGGAACTACTTGCTCAATTTGAATCAAACTTAGGTGGAATAGTCCTTAGGTGATCCTTTTTCAGAATCGTATCCAATGACCCCGCTCGCCAACCAAGATGGCCGCCTCAGCCAAATTTAGTTTAACATAGGACCCTATGGGAATTTCAATGAAAGATCTCCTCCTCTGGAACAATTCGCTCAAATGGAACCAAACTTTGATGGAATGATCATTAGGTGGGGCCATCTCAGAATTGTATTCGATGACCCGACCCGCCATTCAAGATGGCCGCCACAGCCAAACTTAGTTAAACATGGGACCCTATGGGAAATTCATTAAAAAATCGTTTTGTTTGGAACTGCTTGCTGAAATTCAACCAAAGTTTGGTGGGACGGTCCTTAGATGATCCTCTTTCTGAATTGTATCCGATGATTCTGCCAGCTCCCCAAAATGGCCGCAACAGCCGAATTTAGTTTAATATAGGATCTTACGGGAAATTCATTAAAAAAATCTTCTTGTCGTTTTCTAAACGAATGCGTTAGTTAAGAGGAGTATCAAAGAGTTCAGGACAACAATAGGTTGTTCAGAGGATTGATAAACAGCTGCAAAAATGTATGAAAACGTACCTCCACATTCAAGCCTCCGTTGAATTTTTAATGAAAACTTGTCCTTATTTTCGGTTTCATATTTAAAAGGATTCTTACACATGTTACATGTGACGTAGTATCCTAGCCGTGACTATGGATAAATGTATCAAATGCATAAATGAAAAGTTGTGGCTGTTAGCATTAGTTTTATTTAAGTTTAATGCCTTTTGATAAATGTCGGTACCATTCCCTAAGCTGAGAGGAAATCTTAACAAAGTGTAATTATTTGTGCTCTTCCATAATAGAATCTGTTGACTCCTTCTGTCGACTAGATGCCTACAGTCGGAATAAGTTGAATAAGCCATCCTATCATTGATTCCTTTTAAAAAAGGGTATATAATAACTAATCAAAATAAAATAAGCAAAATATGCAGTCCCATTAGTATTTTGCCAGACAAGATGGAAAGACTGGTTCAACATGAAAATAAAGTCTTCTTGACTGGTTTATCTTGCTCAATAGTAATAAATCTGTAATATGGACGATCAACAGATGTTCTCCATGAAAATAGTTCTGCTTGACAAGAAGGATTCGGCTTCATCTAGGTTAGAATTAACAAGGAGTCTGTAATCCAGTGTTAGTCGTTGTTTTAATTATTTATTATTTTTTTGCTATTAGTTTTTAGCTCACCTGGCCTAATAGGCCATGTGAGCTTTTGCCATCACTTTGCGTCCGTCGTCGTCGTCGTCGTCCTCGGCGTCCTTTAATTTTTCACATTTTGATATTCGTCTCTGGAACTACTAAACAGATTTCAACCAAACTTTGCGGAAATATTGAGCAGGTGGTCCTTTAGCAGAGTAGTGAAATTGGTGCGTGCCTATCAAAACTTCAACAAGGCCGCCAGGGACAATTATGTGTCCTGATTTGTTTAAATTTTAAAAATCTTCTTGTCAGAAACCGCATGGTGGATTGAATTGTTACTTTGCAGAAGTGATTGTTAGTAAGTCCTGTACATAATTTTTGAAATTGGTGCCAATCAGAAATTCAAAATGGCTGCTATGACGAAGCTAAGTTTAACATTGACCCTATGGGAACATTTTCATCTTCTTTTTTTGAAACCACTGAACAGATTTCTACCAAACTTGGTAGAAATGTTAGACAAGAGGTTCTTTTCCAGATTTGTGAAATTGGTCCTGATCGAAAATCCAACAGGGTCACAAAGGCCAATTTTGTATAATGATGAAATAGTCTCTTACAGTCATGTACCACAATGTAAGTAAAGAAATACTACACTTAATCACAGTTTATTCCAAAGTTTGTCAGGTGAGCGATTACAGGCCTGTTGAGCCTCTGGTTTAATTTTAATAGATAAGGTTCATTATCGTTTTTATGAATAGTTTCACATTTTTATAGGGAATTTTAAAGCTTACTTTGCGGTATTGATTGTTGTCGATTGTTGAAGGCCGTATATTGACCTGTAGAAATTAAAAAGTTTTGTTTTTTTTATTATTTTAAGAATAGTTGTCTTTTTGATAATTATACCACATCTTAGATTAGTTAAAAAATTGTCTCTATTGATACGGTTGTCTAGAATACTCGCTCATTTGATACAAATTTTCGGTAAAAGTTTCAATGGACGGACCTTTCTCAGGATTATATTCGATGATCCCATTAGTTTGAAAGGATTGTCACAAAAGCCAACATACTGTTAATCTAGGTTCCTTTGTAAAGCCAAAAAACATATTTTAGGACACTAATTGATCGTTTGACAGCAAACATTGATACATTGATAATTAAAGAATTCCATTCAAAATAATTCATAGGAGGATATCCTAAACAATCACAAATCAGTATTGTCTTCCTTTGGTATCAGTTTGAGTGAAGAGGACAGCAATCTGCCTTGTATCTACTGGCTACTCAAATTACATAGATGCCCTTACAAACAGAGACACATTTCTGGGTCTGCCAAATGAACAACAAAACTTCTTTTTAAGCTCCTCACTTCATTACTTACTGCAGTCAAATATGGCCTCAAGATATATAGTGATAAAGTATACTCAACAAGTGGACTCTCAAAAGACTTAATATTAGAATATCTATCTTCAACTGAACTCAACCACTGCAACAGTTTCATTTCTACTCTCTATACTACTCTTCCACACATAGGCTAAAGTCAGTACTCCGGGATTTAATACATCAGTCTTTCTGTATTAAAAAGGGTGAAAGAAGATATTCATATTTAGTGAAAGGTAAAGATGGGGACTATTTTGTTAAACATCACACTGATTCACACAAAAAGTATACAGAGGAGGATGTCATTGCAATGCTGGAATTCTTGATTGATAACATTTTTGTAGAATTTGGTAGACAAGTTTTCCAGCAGACAATAGGGATACCTATGGGGACTAATTGTGCGCCACTTTTAGCAGATTTGTTTCTTTATTCGTATGAAGCCAGGTTCATACAAGGGCAATTTCAGTTTCCGTTATATAGATGATGTTCTTTCAGTGAACAATCCTCAATTTAAGGATAACCTTCATTTTATATACCCAAACAAACTCGAAATTAAAGAGACCACTGATACACCATCATCAGCATCATACCTGGACCTATACCTCTACATTGACAACTCTTGACGTCTAAAAACAAAACTTTACGACAAGCGTGATGATTTCGACTTTCCAATAGTGAACTTCCCGTATTTGAGCAGTAATATTCCCACTTCTCCGGCATATGGCGTGTACATTTCACAACTCATTCGCTATTGCCGTGCCTGTAGTTTGTACAGGGATGTTGTCAAAAGAGCGAAAACTTATACATCAAGGGTATGTTCAGTCACTGTTGCAATTGTCACTACAGAAGTTTTACGGTCGTCACCACGATTTGACAGACCATTACAATGTTTCTGTTTCACAAATGATAACATATATCTTTGGGTAAATCCAGAGTTTGTTACCGAACTGACTAACACCGACTGTGACAAAACCGGACTTTTCATTGGCAGTGTGACGGGTGCAACGCGTGGAGCAGATCATGCTTACCCTTCCGGAGCACCTGATAATACCTCAGTTTTAACAGGGGTTCACACTGCTAGTGCTTTAGTTTTGTAGCGTTCTCGTTCATTTTTGTTTGTTTTGTCTTTGTCATACTGTCTCAATTCGTGTTGCTGTGAATTGCCGTGATTTTGGATTTGTGATTTCGGAATTTCCCCTTTCCTCGTTCTTGCTTCGGTATTCGTTTGCCGATGTGTTTTAACCACTGGGCCGATATCTCTGCTTATGGACGATTTGTCCTCGAGGATATTATCCGTCCAGTCACTATATTCCGTAGTCATGAAACAAAAGAAAACGAAGCAAATACCGGCTGGGACGTCGCCCGGGTTAACAAGGTCCTAAATTGATGAGTTTACAGACACGAATTCATCAGATACATCAGGTGTCTATAGTTCTTCCCCATTAGAGGCAACATCCGAGGCGTCTTTTTCAAGTCTTTCAGGTTCTGGCAGACATGATGAAACCAATCCCCAAATTAGGCCATGTAACGTTAAATTGTCTGATATTCTATCTTTTGATGATTCCAGTTCTTTTGGTTCCATTTCTAAATGCCGTATAAAAAATTGTAAAACCTGTGACATGTTGTTGACAGATTCAACCTTTACCAGCAATTAGACTGGTAAAACTTACACTGCCAGAACATACGATGACTTGAATTGCGCATCGCGAAACCTAGTTTATGGTATAGAGTGTACTCTGTGTGGTTTGATATATATTGGAGAAACCAAGGATAGATTGAATAAAAGAATGTGTGGACATCGCTACGAAGTCAAAGACAACAAGACCCGTCATGTCTACACACACTTCAATTAACCAGACAACTCCATCGTCAACATGAAGGTAAGGATCCTTGAGAAAATATATCACCACACAAGCAACCCAACTTTAAGTACACCATGCCGTCTACAACGAGAAGAATACTGGATTAAAGAGCTTGGAACCGCAATACCCTATGGTTGCAATGATAAAATAAAAAGTATAGGTAATTTGTCAAGTCCGGGGTGTAGCTCTGTCAATGTGATGAATATCTAGAATGGAAGCCAACGCCGTCAACGCAGTTATGGGCATCGACATAACACTGCCCCAAAAATCTGCATGACATTTCAATTACTGGTCTTCTACCATACATGAATGTCCCATAGGTATTCATCACATACGCACAAAGCTATACTCTTTACCCCGTTCAAAATTGCATTCATTTTATAAAATCTGTTTCAACTCTTCCTTGACAGATCCATCGTCACATGAATACAAACTAACTGCAAAAGTCCTACATGTTGCTCATCACAGACTTTTTATACCTGTTAGCACATCTGGTAATGAACAAGAACGTCGTTCATTTTTCAAACTCAAATTTACAAACAAAGGCTTAGATGCCATCAATCTTGGCAATATTCTTCATGATAAACATGTTACCGCCAAAATACCACCATATTTAAAGACCAAAAAGTTCTTCTTATATCTTATCAATATACAAAACCAATTGCAACTGACATCTTCAATCACAAACGGGTATTGCGGGATGTCCAAATTGATGACTTCAAATCAGAACCACCTGATTGTTCTTGTCCCTCTTTCCCATTTATGTACACTCCTGCTGGTCACGTTATTACAGGGGACCTCAACATCGTAAGCAATGAGAAACTACTTGATGTCTTCACAAAATGTCCAAAATATCGTGAATCCCAACCCATCAATTGGAAACATAACTTTGAAATATTGATGGACGCAGTTGAGGAATACGCCAAACAATGGGCTAAGAGAGAGAAGGAAAAGGTTGAAACACTGTCCGAGTGGATGAGGTCCATAAAGTCATTGAATGTAACTCGAATGAGGCGCCTGAAGACAACCATGAACCCCAATTCAAAAAGCATATTCGATGATCCCGAGGTAGTCAAAACATTGTCCTCCCTCCATGACAATTATGTCATCGTACCAGCCGACAAGGCCCAAAACAACATCACATACACCACATTGACTGCTTAATGAAAGAGATGGGCATTGAAAATTTATTTGGCAATCCCACATACAATTTCTCCACACTCTTAACAATCACAAATCAGTATTGTCTTCCTTTGGTATCAGTTTGAGTGAAGAGAACAACAATCTGCCCTGTATCTCCTGGGTACCCAAATTACATAAATGCCCTTACAAACAGAGATACATTGCTGGGTCTGCCAAATGCACAACAAAACCTCTTTCTCACTTCATTACTTACTGCAATCAAAGATGGCCTTAAGATATATAGTGATAAAGTATACTCAACAGTTGAAGTGAATCATATGTGGATTTTCAAAAACTCAAAAGACTTATTAGAATATCTATCATTAACTGAACTCAACCACTGCAACAGTGTCAAAACTTTTGATTTTTCTACTCTCTATACTACTCTTCCACACGATAAGCTAAAGTCAGTACTCCGGGATTTAATACATCAGTCTTTCTGTACTAAAAAGGGTGAAAGAAGATATTCATATTTAGTGATAGGTAAAGATGGGGCCTATTCTGTTAAACATCACTCTGATTCACACAAAGGGTATACAAAGGAGGATGTCATTGCAATGCTGGAATTCTTGATTGATAACATATTTGTAGAATTTGGAGGACAAGTTTTCCAGCAGATAAAGGGGATACCTATGGGGACTAATTGTGCGCCACTTTTAGCAGATTTGTTTCTTTATTCGTATGAAGCCAGGTTCATACAAGGGTTAGTTCAGAAAAAAGACAATAAGCTAGCCAAATCCTTTAATTTCAGTTTCTGTTCTATAGACGATGTTCTTTCATTGATATCCTCAATTTAAGGATAACCTTCATCTTATATACCCAAATGAACTCGAAATTAAAAAGACCACTGATGCACCATCATCAGCATCATACCTGGACCTATACCTCTACATTGACAAATCTTGACGTCTGAAAACAACACTTTACGACAAGCGTGATGATTTCGACTTTCCAATAGTGAACTTCCCGTATTTGAGCAGTAATATTCCCACTTCCCCGGCATATGGCGTGTACATTTCACAACTCATTCGCTATTGCCGTGCCTGTAGTTTGTACAGCGATTTTGTCAACAGAGCGAAATTACTGTCTCAAAAACTTATACATCAAGGGTATGTTCAGTCACTGTTGCAATTGTCACTACAGAATTTTTACGGTCGTCACCACGATTTGACAGACCATTACAATGTTTCTGTTTCACAAATGAGAACAGATATCTTTGGGTGATCCAGAGTTTGTTACCGGACTGACTAACACCGGACTTTTCACTGGCAGTGTGGCGGGTGCCACGCGTGGAACAGATCATGCTTACCCTTCGGGGCACCTGATGATACCCCAGTTTTAACAGGGGTTCACACTGCTAGTGCTTTAGTTTTGTAGCGTTCTTGTTCATTTTTGTTTGTTTTGTCTTTGTCATACTGTCTCAATTCGTGTTGCTGTGAATTGCCGTGATTTTGGATTTGTGATTTTGGAATTTCCCCTTTCTTTGTTCTTGCTTCGGTATTCGTTTGCCGATGTATATTGACTACATTTGCCAACGATGAGTATCACAGCATTTTTAGGTTACACATACTCTGTGTAATCAATTCTTAAACAAAGTCCAATGCGACTTGCTGTATTGAAAAAAGCAACTTATAGATTTGTGAAATTTCTTCAACTAAGGTTTATCTCCCTCATTCTTATATTATTCTCTCTCTAAAAGTTCTTCATCTTTATTGCTTGTTTATACTTTGAGCGAGAATCTCACGGTCGTCTCGCAATGTCGGGCGCTTTAAAAGACAAAATATTACACAAAAACATGTGAGATAACTAAAACATAAAGGAAAACAAAATATCTCAAAATTATGGCTAGGTAAAGTATAAATGGTGAAGGACGTTCAGAAGTCTAGAAAATTATGGGAAATGTCTAAATACACCTAACACTTATGTTTACAAAAGTTATTAGTAAATATATGTTGCAGTTGAAGGTCATTCGAGCATACATGTACTTATGGTCTGGTGAAAGAGTATGATAAATTTGGAAAGATAACCACACGAATACAAATTGTGAGAACTTGCATTCAGAAGTAACGTACACAATATTAATAAAACGAAAACAACAGAGAGAATTTCCTAAAAAAAACTACAAGAAAACTGTTTCTTACAAGTACCTAAGTATCATTTAATAAACGTTTTAAACGTTTTTTCTCCTTGGTTTAAATGGTCCAAGATCGCTGAATAAGATGAATAACTAAATGCATTTTAAAAAATAAACTGTTCAGTTTTCTTATCAGTGGTCTGTGAAGTTCAAATATTAACTGACTACACGGATTTTTGCCATTCAAATGGTATATATTTTTCTAGCATTATATCATTATTAGATAACAACTATATATTAATAAAAACTTGGCCACAATAATAGAAAAGTTAAATTTTCTGGGATAAAATTACAGTTTACTATATCTATATGAAAAAAAACCAGAAGGTCAGATGCTTTTTTTGCAATTGTACCTACATATATTTACGACTTTTATTCCTTTAAAAAAAGGGAAGAGGTTTTCAAATAATTTTCTCATCAAAAACTACTCAACCAATTTATGTCAAACTTTGTTGGAATGGTACATTGGTGATCTTCTTTTAGAATTGTATCCAATGACCCAACTTCCCTACAAAAATGGCCTCCTAAGCCGAAATAAGTTTAACATAGGACCCTATGAGAAATTAGATAAAAATCTTCCCTTCTGGAACTGCCTGCACATGCTCAGTTTGAAACAATTTTTGATGGAATTGTCAAATCTTCTCATCTTGAATGACATGCTCTATGAGAAGAACAGTTTGGTGGAATTGTCTTTATGTTGGTTCCATTAAAAATGTATGTCTAATGACCATATTTGCCAAAAAAAAGATGATCCATTCGACTGAATTTAATTCAACATTGGACCAAATTGGAATTTGATGAAGAAATCTTTTTATCTAGAACTACTTGTCTTTTGGTACAAAAACTTTAAGGAATGGTCGCTAGGAGGGTAATTTTCAGAATTATATCCAATAACTCTACCTGTCTACCAAAATGCTTACTGTAGGGAAACTTTATGTAGCAAAAGACATTGTAGGAAACTTATTTAAAAACCTGAAACTACTTGCTCAATTGGAACTAAACTCTAATATAACAGTAGATTTCAGAATTGAAACAGAGGACACGGCCACCAGCAAAGACGACCGATAAACCCAAACTTAATTTTCACTATGAACTCAACAGGAATTCTTGAAAAAATATTTGTAGTCTAAAGCTGCTTGTTGCATTGGAACCAAAAGTACAGTAAAATGGCTTTAATGTCATATTTGTCCTGGCAACTCTATGTCAAGTGAGCGAATACCGGTTCATGTGATCATCAGAATTAGACAAAGCAAAAAAAAATAAAATGAAACTTACACGAAACTTACATGAAACTTTGTCACGGAGATGTTCATCACAACGACTCTCCAAATTTAGATCAAACAAGATTTCAGTAATTTTTTTACCTATAAGTTGCATTTTTGAACGAAATATTATGTGTCATATGGGCTTTTAAATTAAATCTGTGTCGTATCAAGGAAAAATTCCAGCCGGTGACTTACCATGGAACTCTATTAGTGTAATGTAAGCGTGAGTAACGTTTTTTGGGAAGGGGTCTGTGCATTTATACTGATCTCATTAATTTAAAGCATAAGCAGAAATGTGTGACGGTTTCTTTGTAAAGAAGATGGACGTGCATACAGATTAAGGGAGTACGAGTCTCAGATTTCAGTAGCATTCTATATCCTTGGGTTTTATCCATTCAAACAGTGCTAAGTTTTTTTGCACATGGATCACATTTTCATGGTCATAAGTCACTTTAAAATACATAAAACAGACTGTGTATAAAATTCAGTCAATTTCCAATTATAATTTCATATATTTAAAGTCCTATAAACATCTTATGCAAATAGAAGGAAAACTCTAGCGAGATCTGTTTCCCGCATAAATTTTGACGTCTTATATCTCAAAAATTCCTACATGGGTTTTCAAAATTTTTTGCCCAAGTTGTTCCATTAGATGTGCTCTTCAAGACAAAAGGTCAGAATTTTAATACCAATTAACAAATTTCTGAGACTCGTACTCCCTTAATGAATATTGTATGAAAAAAAACTTTCTGCATCTTAAATTATTACATTTTTGTAATGTATTGAAAAAAGAGGAAGTTGGGATATTTTCCGTTTGAGTCAGATTAAGATTAACAACACACGGAAAATATTGAAAATATAGTCGTATATTTTTTTTGTATGTTGTATCTTAATTCTGTATTTAGAATCAGATGATTAGTACAGGCTTTAAGCAAATAATTTGAAGAAAAAACACGATTCCTGGCATTAAGACAACTATTAATCAAAAACCTTTTTTATGGCAAAACGTACAATTTTGTATCAACGGATCCTACTTTTTTAGCTCACCTGGCCTAAAAGGCCATGTGAGCTTTTGCCATCGCTATGCGTCCGTCGTCCGTCGTCCGTCCGTCTGTCTGTCTGTCTGTCAACAATTTCAAAAATCTTCTCCTCTGAAACCACTGAGCCAAATGTAACCAAACTTTGCCTGAATCATCACCAGAGTATGGCTTCTCAAAATTGTGTTCGATTAGGCGGTAGATCAAACAACATGGCCGCCGTTGCTAAAAATAGAACATAAGGGTAAATTGCAGTTTTTGGCCAATAACTCGAAAACCGTTACAGATATCATAAATCTGACAAGGGTAAAAGTGATCAGCATAGCAAGATCTACCTGCACTGCAATTTTGAAGAAAATCCGAAAACCCGTCTTGGAGTTATTGCCCTTTTTCCGTAAAATTTTAAAAATTTGTGCATTTATTATTTTTTATTTCAAAAAGTATAACAGATAGAGGTCAAGTGTAAATTGCAAAAATGTTCAGCATATCAAGATCTACCCACCCTGAAATTTTGAAGAAAATGCATAAACCCTTGTAGGAGTTATTGCCCTTTTTTCACCGAATTTTTTAAATTTTCGTATTTTTCATCTATTTTTT